>CAUOFW020007791.1:240000-370293 GCA_963454935.2 Ilex paraguariensis
GATCCAAAACATCCCACTTTGCTTGCTCCATATCCGCTGGCTTCATGCCATCTATAGGTTGATTCAAATCCTTCTAATATAAAAATATCTTCAATCTACATCCTTCAGAACCCGTATTTCGTACCATTGAATTTCTCGATCTTGACTTTGTCTTCAGCCATTGTGTAAACCCTTGACCTCCTAATCCAGAGCTCTGATACTAGTTGTTGGGATCCAATGCACTTTAAACCCCACAAACAAACACACAATCAAAGAATAAATCAAAAACATAACACAATGAGAAGCAAGAAAGAACAAGACACACAGATGTTACATGGTTTGATAATTTACCTACATCCACAAAGCTGTAAGAATTTCATTATTGAGAGAACAGAATATAGAGGGTGGCTATATAGTTACACTCAAAACCTAATCATCAAAGCAACAGGTTTATATATGTCCTGCGTACCGGGCTACAAAATAGGCCCAAAAAATTTTCTATTAAAAATCACGCAACATTATTTTGGGTCAGATCATCATCTAAATCAACACACAAACTAGACTCCACAAAGGCCCAACAAGTCATAATTGGATCATTTTCATCCTAAATTATCATAAGTTAAAATAACTAAGAATTCATCATAGGTTTCTAGGTCATTACCTTTGTTCTAAGCATGAAGGTGCATGCGGAGGTTGAATGATTCAGCTTTGATGCTTGATCTCCTCCCTTCAATGATGCTTTTGGATCTTAAATTTGATAGCATCATGACCATGAAAATGGTTGAGATTTTACAATGGACTTCACGAAATAGACAATTACAAATACACGATCTAACATTCATCAAATGTAGCGTAGTTTAAACCTTCATATGAAAGAGGATGTATGAGCAAAAGTGCTAAAGTTGTTGGATGTAAAAATCATTTTCCCTATCTCCGATAGTAAATGGTTTAGCCAAACCCAAGTTTTGCCTAAAAAATTAGGAGTCATGGATGTTTAGAATAATCGTAATGAGTTAATGCCTACCCGAGTTGTCACGAGATGCTGCATGTGTATTGACTACTATAAGCTTAATTTGGTAACTAGAAAAAACCACTTCCCTCTATCATTCCTTAATCAAGTATTAGAGAGGATAACAAGTCATGCATTTTACTAATTTTTAGATGGCTACTCAGGGTTCAACCAAATCGAAATAGCAATTGATGACCAAGAGAAAATGAAATTCACATCCCCATTTGTTACATTTTCATATAATAAAATGTCGTTTGATTTGTGTAATGCTCCTGTTATATTTTAGAGGTGTATTCGCTGATATCACTGAGAGATGTCTAGAGGTTTTTATGAATAATTTTTCTATTTTTGGTGATTTATTTGATCTGTATTTATGCAATTTTGAGAAGGTATTGATTAGATGTGAAGGGAGTATCATAGTTCTTAATTGAGTGATTGGAAAAGGCAGAGTGGTCTGAAAAAATTGAAGCCAAGAAGTAGAACATGATAGAATTCAAGGACTACTTGAGCAATCTGTGTAGATCTTATCTAGGTAGGTTTTAAAGATGGGATTTTCACATTCTAACACTCATTTTTCCCGTGGTGCTTGATTAGTACTTCAATTTATATATTACTATGCCTTTTTAGGACTAATTATACTTTAATGGAGTTTAAGTGATGACATTTTCAAGTCCTAAAGTGAGCAAAGGCTCAAGAATAACAAATATCACACTTGAGTGTAACACCAGTGCATAAGGGAACAAAATTGGAGAAGGTTGGAACAAAGCAAGAACGTTCGAATGCCAACTCATGTTCGAACATCCACTTGAACTATGAGGAGACCAGACTACTGAGACATGACGTGTTGCAGGCAAGACAAAAGATTCTGAGGTACTTAAGTACCACGTTCGAGCGCCAAATCACATTCAAATGTCAACTTGATTTGATTGAAGACCAGAGTAATGAGTGCAAAACGCCAAGCTCTGCATGAAGTGTGGAAGTGGGTTTCCACAGAAGACCACAGACCACTTGAGTGATATGGTCAAACCCCATCTCGCGTTCAAATATCCCTAAAGCAAAGACGGAAGGCACGTTCGAATGTAAGACCACGTTCGAATGTCCATAAAGCCAAGACAGAAACAACGTTCGAACGTCAACTTACATTTGAACGTCCTCCATAGACTACCTGTAGAGTAGTTGGTTTTCACTTTTACTAGGAGACATACACTATTCATCCTCTCTTATCTTTCCCTCTCCCCTTCCTTGCCTATAAATACTCCCATTAGGGGAGCTTCAGAGGGAGGATTCTTCTCTTCTAAACTATGGAGTGAGAGCTTGGTTAGTAGGCTTAGATTACACCAAGAAGTAGTAAGAAGTTTGTATGGAGGCTTAGACTCCCACTCATTTTGATTAATCTTAGATGTATGTTATATTTACTTGTATCAAGAGAGTTAGTTCATTTCTTGGTTAAGGAACCAACCCTCCATCTTTTGGTTGAGAAAGCAACCCTCCACTTATTGGTTGAGGAAGCAACCCTCCATTTGTTGGTTGAGGAAGCCACCCTCCAAGTGGTGACTAGCTTTCTCCTACTTTCATTGTTTATGTATTTCACTTCCATTGCTTTAGCTTCCTTCTTCCTTAGAAGGGTGAAACTCTTCCACTTTTCCAGAGCTTTACCAAAGTCATGAAGGATGGAACGTGATTCACTTATTCTTTGGTGAATATCGGCTCTTCATTTATTGTACTTTGCCTTGTAAGTTCTTTACTTGGTTACTTTTCTAGCTTTACTCAAGCCATGAAGAGTGAGTAGTTCCTCATTCACTCTTTAGTGAATATATGTGGATGGTTGAATATATGTGCTTATATATATATATATATATATATGACTCATTTATGTATATGGCTAAGGAAATGGGTGTGGAATTGGGCCTATATAAATTCCTAGTAAAAATTGGCAAAGGAAGTTACTTGTGTGATTCCTTGGGATTTGATGTGTTTGGGTATGTTATGTGCTCAAATGTGATTTATAAAGATGTGGGCAATATTATGTGATAACAAGAAAAGCTGGTACACTTTTTTACTTCGGACCAGTTGTCGTAGAATTATCATAACTTTTGATCCCACCATTGGAGTGCGCTGCAATTTTGACACAATAAAGCAGACATCTAGATCTACAACTTTCATGTTTTGCAATTTTCTAGATTCTGAGTGGAGCATGGTCAAAATGGAGAAAACCAGAGGTATTTCCACCAACGGGAGCTAGTGCTGGTGCCTTTGTTATCAAACACCAATACCTCTTTGATTTTTTAACTTCTAAGCCTCCAAATCCTCATGTAATGTGACCATACCTTCACCACACATCCAAGATAGTTGCAAGGTTCTAAAATACTTGAATTATGTGATTACATGATTGGTGCCTTGAAGGTGTTTGTTGTGTTTGATAAAATAGCATGCTTGGAAAATGTGGTAAAGTGAAATTACATGTTTATGATGTGATTTACAATTGTAATGTTATTTTGATGTATGCTTAACGATATGTTAGCATTATGATGATCATGGAATTTATATGTTTGGATATATTGAACTTGAAATGGTTATGGTGATTATATGTAAATGATATAAATTGCCATGGTATACATAGATATGTAAAAATTGTTTATTTGGCATGCATTGCAATATGGACATTAAATTGACATCACATTCATGGACTACATGCATGAGTGTGGGTGTAGGGTTGCATGGGGTGATCAAAACCAATATTGGTGCTTGATGGTGGGCTTGGGAAAGTGGGATGGAACATCCTACGGAATTGCACGGTTACATGTATAAGAAAACTTGTGTCGAGTATAGCAAGTAGGGCTAGATACTCCCTCGAGTGAAAAATTCAGCCACTTGGTTCATACACTTACCGGCAGTGAAATTCTAGAAAAGAGTAATGGCGTACGGAGTCGGAGGTGTAATTCCAGAATCCGATACCCATAAAGGTACATGATTTTGATATATAAATTATTCATTTGATGAGAAACATCCAAGAATGAATTGGTTTTATGACATATGGTTGATTTCAAAATGATCTTTGGATGTGTTTCATCAAAGACGTTTGTTTTACACATATGAGTCGCATTGTGTTGTAGGAGTCGGTGTGGGCTCAGGATAGCATTCATGAGTGAGTTTCATCTCATTACTTGGCATAGCATCATGAGATTCTATCTTGAATAACATATTCTTATTTAGAAGAAGTTGTTTGTGGCATATGCGCATTGCATACGCATTTTAGGTGGGGAGTAGCCTCTATAGGAGTTTTTCTACTGAGCGTTGGCTCACCCTATATGGGAAACATTTTATGTGGGAGAGGTACACCGGTGGATGGCTCTAATTTGGACCCTCATGTTTGAAGAAAGCCGAATGTGGCTTTATTTTGTGTTGATGTAAAATATTTGTGGAAAGAATATTTTAAGCATGTAATCTTTTAAATTGTAATAGAACTTATATGGACTATTGTTAAACTAACCTTGCATGTTTTTCATATAAATATGGATGATTGGACCCGGTGTGGTCAAGTTTTACTTATAAATGGACCCTATGTGGTCATTGTGTTATATGGAGCCTCGGACGGGTCATGTTAATGTATATTACACAGGTTGTGTTTTGGGTAGAGTTCCCTGTACAAAGGAGACTCTATCCGAATTTTGTTAAATTAAGGACCTCGGTAAATGGGGCATAACGGTGTGATATCGAGTTAGTCGGTATCCACGGGTATTTCGCGGGTTGATGGGTAATCAACGGACCCCCGGATTTTAGGGCGTCACAGCTTGGTATCAAAGCTTAGGTTATAGGATTTACCTAAGGCTTGTTGGGCATTGGGACTAGACCATTGCATGCATTGTGCATCTCATCTTATGTGCTTAAATTGTTATATATTTTATGCAACATGTTATGTGAAATATGATTACTTGCTAGGTGATTATGTGAATGATATGCATGGTAAAAGGCATATGGCAAAAAAAAAAAAAAAACACTAGGGTTAAAAAACATAACCTTGGGTCCAAAAAAATGAATGAATGGTATAGATTTATGTGTAAATGTCTACTAGTAGGTGGCACACGCACTACTAGTGAAACAAGGAGGAAAATCTCCAAGTTTAAATACTTGACTCCTATCTTAGGATACTAAGTAAATGCTCTATTACTATTTCACATGTGTGCAGATGAAAAATAGAGGAAAGGGAAGAGGACGCGGCCGAGGCAGTGGCGGTAAGCGGAACAACAACCAATCACCACCGGCCTTTGACCAACAAGCCTTCATGGAGGCTATTGGTGCGGCAGCGGCTACCATTGCACAAGCTAGTGCTACGGCCGCTACTATTGCACAGACGGGTATAAGTGGGGGCCAAGGAGGCTCCAGTCATCTCCAGAAATTCAAGGCACATCAGTCGCCGATCTTCATGGGAGGGGCAGACCCGATGGTGGCTGATCATTGATTCCGGCAAGTTGACAAGATCTTGAGGGCAATGGAGATCACCTCTAACGCCACCAGGATAACTCTAGCCACATTCCAGCTAGAGGGGGAATCCCAAGTATGGTAGGATTGGGTGAAAGACTCCAATAACTTGGAGGCCAAAACATGGGTAGAGTTCAAGGAACTCTTCATCAAAAAATACTTCCCGGTGGCTGTGAGGCATGCGAAGGCCCTGGATTTCCTAGATCTAAGTCAAGGAACGATGTCAGTGATGGAATACGTGGCTAAATTCATTGAGTTAGCGTGTTTCGCTGACCAATATATGGCCACAGATATGGCCAAGGTTAGGAAATTTGAGAATGGGCTAAAGTTATCCATTCGGGGTAAAATTGTCGTTCTTCTTCTGCAAGACTTCGACTTGATGGTCACTACAGCTTTGGCCATTGAGAGAGAGGTAGATGACGCAAGGAGCAACCGGAAGTCTGGTGCAAAAGACAAGAAGAAGGAGGGTCAATCCTCTTCTTCTAGCTCGAGGAAGAAGCAAAGGACTCCTACTCCATAAGGGTTTCAGGGACAAGGCCGCAGTTATCAAGGCCAAGGCCAAGGTCAATCCTCCCAAGGTGGGAGAAATTAGAGGCCTTCCTACCAGGCTTGCCAGAGGACTTGCTATCATTGCCACCAACTAAGACAGATGAAGAGGGATTGTCCTCAGAGGCAAGGATCCCAGGGTCATGGGTCATCGCAATCTCAGACTTCAGTGGGATAACCACAGACGCAGTATGTTTCTCACTACCCTACTATGGGTCAGGGCAGCCAGTACCAGTTCTAGGGTGCAACACAAGGCCCTATTACTTCTCATGCGAGGACGCCGCAAGCTGGCCAGATGGGCCAAGGAATAGGTCGAGGACGAGGCTAGGGCTCACAAGCCAGGACTTCAGGGACTCAGGGGCGTGTCTACACCATGATGCCGCAGACTGGGCCGATAGATCCATCGGGGATACAGGGTAAATTTCTACTCTCCCGCTTATGGGCTAGAGTGTTATTTGATTCTGGTGCATCTCATTCATTTATTGCTGCATCTTATGTGGATGACTTGGGCTTAGAGGTTGAGACCTTGGAAGAGTCATTGCATATGAGTTCTCCCCTAGTGGACCTTAGGGTTATGGATATGTCAGAGTTTGATGTGATCCTTAGGATGGATTGGTTAACGGCACACCGGGTCGTCATTGATTGCGATCAAAAAAGGGTCACGGCTTATACACCGGAAGGTGTTTGTTTCAAGTTTCAAGGAGAGAAGTAGGATGTTTTACCCCAAGCCGTGTATGACTCTAAATGGCACGGACAGTTGATGGGTTGGCTTGCTAGCCTTACCCTAGAGGATGAGGTGAGGTAGGAGTTTAGTCTACCTCGGGTTGTGTGCGAGTATGAGGATATTTTTTCAGATGAACTACCAGGATTTCCTCCACATAGGGATGTAGACTTCACTATTTAGTTGCATCCGGGTACATCGCCTATCTCTGTGACTCCGCATAGGATGGCACCAGCTGAGTTGCAAGAACTCAAGGTCCAGTTGCAAGAATTATTAGACAAGGGCTTCATTAAACCGAGCACTTCACCTTGGGGCGCTCCGGTGTTATTTGCCAAGAAGAAAGACAAGACTCTTCGGTTGTGTATTGATTATCGGCAGTTGAACCGGGTCAATATCAAGAAAAGGTACCCTTTGCCAAGGATCGATGACTTATTTGATCAACTAAGAGCGGCACGGGTCTATTCCAAGATAGATCTTCGAATCGGTTACCATCAGTTGAGGTTTAGGGAGGAAGATATCCCTAAGACGGTGTTCAGAACGTTGTATGGGCATTTCGAGTTCACAGTGATGCCATTTTGATTGACGAATGCTCCAGCGGCATTCATGGACCTCATGCACAAGGTGTTCCAACCCTATTTAGATCAATTTGTTATGGTTTTTGTTGATGACATCTTGATCTACTCCAAGTCTGAGGAGGAGCATGAGGGTCACTTAAGAATTATTCTCCAGACATTGAGAGATTATCAATTGTACGCCAAGTTCAGCAAGTGTGAATTCTGGCTTGCTGAGGTAAAATTTTTGGGACACGTGGTGTTGGCTTTGGGTATCCATGGACCCAGAGAAGGTTGAGACAATTATCAATTGGGAGAGACCGAAGTCAGTCTTCGAGATACGTAGTTTCTTGGGATTGGCGGGGTACTACCAGCGATTTATTGAGGATTTTTCCCGATTGGCTGTGCCTATGACGAAGTTGACCCAGAAAGATGTCAAGTTTGTGTGGAATGATTCTTGTGAGAATGCATTCCAGGAGTCAAAGAAGAGGCTTACTTCACTCCTATTCTGATAGTTCCAGAACGGAGACAGAGGTACACGGTCTATTGTGATGCCTCGAAGGACAGGCTAGAATGTTTTTTGATGCAGTCCGGGAGGGTAGTAGCTTATGGTTCTTGGCAGTTAAAGAATCACGAGCAGAATTACCCCACACATGACATGGAGTTGGTGATCATTATCTTTGCCTTGAAGGCTTGGCATCACTACCTGTATGGTGAGCAGTTTGAAGTATTTTCGAACCACAAGAGTCTGAAGTATATTTTCACACAGCGGGACCTCAACATGAGGCAACGCCGGTGGATGGAGTATTTAAAGGACTATGACTTCACTTTGTATTACCATCCTAGTAAGGCAAACGTGGTGGCTGATGCACTTAGTCGAAGGTCATGGGGAGTTTTGGCTAGTGTAGCTTCCCGGGAGTGACAGATGCTCGAGACTATGGGACAATTTGGGCTATGTTATATGGGTCAGGTTTAGGGTACTTTGGGGAGTTTGGTGGCTACGCCATCTCTACTGAGCAGGGTGGTTGAGTCCCAGAGTCAAGACACGAAGCTATTGTCCATCTAGGAGCGTGCACCGGCAGGTACAAGTGACGAGGGCTGGGCTATTCACTCGAATGATAGTCTTCGGTATCGAGGAAGGGTTGTGGTTCCTCAGTTGGCGGATTTGAGAGAAGAGATTCTTAGAGAGTTCCATTGTTCCCGTTTTGTTGTGCATCCAGGTGGCACGAAAATGTACCATGATCTTCGTCGCCAATATTATTGGAGCGGGATGAAGGAAAATGTTAAAAATTTTGTTAGCCGATGTCTCACGTGTCAGCAGGTTAAGACTGAGTACCAGAGACCAGCAGGATTACTCCAGCCTTTGGAGGTAGTTGAATGGAAGTGGAAACATGTCACGATGAATTTTGCGACTCACTTGCCACGGACATCACGGGGTCATGATGCGGTGGGGGTGGTAGTGGACCGGCTTACCAAGTTGGCACACTTTTTAGCGGTGCGAATGACCTTTACACTGGAGGAATTCTACGGATTGTATATACGGGAGATTATCCAGCTGCATGGAGTGCCCGTATCTATTGTATCGGACCAGGATCCCAGGTTTACAGCTTATTTTTGGGAGAGTTTCCAGCGAGCCATGGGGACACAATTAATAATGAGCACTGTTTTTTATCCCCAGACGGACAGTCAGTCTAAGAGGACTATCCAGACTTTAGAGGACATACTATGGGCATGCGTCCTAGATCTCAAGGGTAGCTGGGAAAATCACTTACCCTTGGTGGAGTTCGCATACAATAACAGTTATCAGGCTAGCATACAGATGGCACCCTATGAGGCATTATATGGGAGGTCATGCCGTTCTCCGGTTTGTTGGATGAAGGTGGGAGAGAGATCATCTCTGGGTCCGAATTTGGTCAGGGACACCTCTGAGAAGGTGGACTTGATACAGAAGCGTCTTATCATGGCTTAGAGCCGACAGAAGTGCTACGCCGATAGACGGCGGCGACCTTTGGAGTTTGAGGTGAGAGATCATGTCTTCTTGAAGGTGATACCTAGGAGAGGAGTGGTCAGGTTTGGTAAGCAGAGAAAGATGTCGCTGAGGTATATCGGGCCCTTCGAGGTACTCGAGAGGGGTGGGTGTAGTGGCTTACTGGTTGACATTACCACCAAATTTATCGGGTGTCCATGCATTTTTTCATGTCTCTATGCTCCGGAAATACACCCCAGATCCGACTCATGTGGTGGATTGGGGAAAGCTTGTTGTTGATGCTGATGGGACCTTCGAGGAGGGACCGATGCGCATCATGGATAGCCAGGAATAGGTTTTACGAGATAAGACCGTGCGACTAGTGAAGGTGTTGTGGCAACACCGAAGAGTGGAGGAGGCGACATAGGAGCGCGAGGACACTATCCCTACCAATTACCCTTTCTTATTCGAGGATGGAGGTACATTCTTATGGTCATTTAGCATTATTTGACTGTTGCATATGTATGTGATTGTATGCGCATGTGTATTTGAATTTCGGGGACAAAATTCTTTAAAGGGGGGAAGAATGTGAAACCCAGAAAAAATTTGAACTTTTTCTTAAAAAATGGTAAAATGATAATTTGTCATTATAGTGCGGGTTAAAAACTGGTATTTTTCTAAACCTCAAATGATGAAACAGACCTCACTGTTGGATTCATCTCGCAAAATCTAGTTATCCAGACAAATTTTATCGAATTCTGAGATAGTCGAATTTTTCACGTTTTTTGAGGTGAGGGTGTTCAGTGACCCCTAAAAATGAAATTTTTATAAAAATTTTGAAATTTAGAAAATATTTTAAATAAAGTTTATATAAAATATTTTGAACTTAAATCGGTAAAAAATTTAATCATTTCGGAGTAAAAAACGGACCCGAACAAAGGAGCACACTTGGCGCAACGAGGGTCAAGTCTTTAAAAGTATAAAAGGGGCATAATATCTGAAAAAAATCAGATTTTCTTCCCCAAGAGGCTGGCTGGTTCAGCCGTGAGAAGAGAGAAAGAGAAAAAGTGTGTTTTTCCAAGTTTTCTTCCAACGATTTTTCAAGATTCGTTTGTCGAAATCCGTCAGACCAAGAACTAAAGTCGATCTACGCGACGAGGGCTATGCGTGGGTACCAAAAATGAAGAATTTCACCAAAGATTCAAAGACAAAGTCTTGGAGGATCAAAACTTTGGGGCTTATTTTGGTGGAATAGAAGTCTCTACACTTCTATTAAGGTAGGAGATTCTCCTACTTGAGTATATTCTTAGCCTAGAATGTTATGTGGGATGGTTGAATATATGTGGATGGTTGAATATATGTGCTTATATATATATTGACTCATTTATGCATATGGCTAAGGAAATGGGTGTGGAATTGGGCCTATATAAATTTCTAGTAAAAATTGGCAAAGGAAGTTACTTGTGTGATTCCTTGGGATTTGGTGTGTTTGGGTATGTTATGTGCTCAAATGTGATTTATAAAGATGTGGGCAATATTATGTGATAACAAGAAAAGCCGATACACTTTTTTGTTTCGGACTAGTTGTCGTAGCATTGTCATAACGTTTGATCCCACCGTTGGATTGAACTGAAATTTTGACACGATACATAAGACATCTAGATCTACAACCTTTGTGTTTTGAAACTTTCTAGATTCTAAGCGGATCAGGGTCAAAATGGAGAAAAACAGAGGTACTTCCACCAGCAGGAGCTAGTGCTGGTGCCTTTGTTATCAAACACCAATACCTTTTTGATTTCTTAACTTCTAAGCCTCCAAATCCTCATGTAATGTAGTCATACATTCACCACACATCCAAGATAGTTGCAAGGTTCTAAAATACTTGAATTATGTGATTACATGATTGGTGCCTTGAAGGTGTTTGTTGTGTTTGATAAAATAGCATGCTTGGAAAATGTGGTAAAGTGAAATTACATGCTTATGATGTGATTTACAATTGTAATGTTATGTTGATATATGTTTAACAATATGTTAGCATTATGATGATCATGGAATTTATATGTTTGGATATATTGAACTTGAAATGGTTATGGTGATTATATGTAAATGATATAAATTGTCATGGTATACATTGATATGTAAAAATTGTTCATTTGGCATGTATTGCAATATGGACATAGAATTGACATCACATTTCTAGGCTACATGCATGAGTGTGGGTGTAGGGTTGCATGGGGTGATCAACACTAACATTGGTGCTTGATGGTGGGCTCGAAAAAGTGGGATGGAATCTCCTACAGAGTCGTACGGTTACATGCATAAGAAAACTTGTGTTAGGTATAGCAAGTAGGGCTAGATACTCCCTTAGGTGAAAAATCGGCCACTTGGTTCATACACTTACCGGCGGTGAAATTCCAAAAAAGTGTAACGGCGTACGAAGCCAAAGGTGCGATTACAGAATTCGATACCCATAAAGGCACATGATTTTGATATATAAATTATTCATTTGATGGGAAACATCCAAGAATGAATTGGTTTTATAACATATGGTTGATTTTAAAATGATCTTTAGATGTGTTTTATCAAAGACGTTTGTTTTACACATATGACTCGCATTGTGCTGTGAGAGTCGGTGTGGGCTCGGGATAGCATGCATGAGTGAGTTTCATCTCATTACTTGGCAGGGCATCATGAGATTCTATCTTGAATAACATATTCTTATTTGGAAGAAGTTATTTGTGGCATATACGCATTGCATACGCATTTTAGGTGGGGAGTAGTCTCTGTAGGAGTTTTTCTACTGAGCGTTGACTCACCCTGTATAGGAAACATTTCAGGTGGTAGAGGTACACCGATGGATGGCTCCAATTTGGACTCTCATGTTTGAAGAAAGCTGAATGTGGCTTTATTTTGTGTTGATGTAAAATATTTGTGGAAAGAATGTTTTAAGCATGTAATTTTTTAAATTGTAATAGAACTTATATGGACTAGTTTTAAACTAACCTTGCATGCTTTGATATAAATATGGATGATTAGACCCGGTGTGGTCAAGTTTTACTTATAAATGGACCCTGTGTGGTCATTGTGTTATATGGGGCCTCGGACGGGTCATGTTAATGTATATTGTATAGGTTGTGTTTTGGGTAGAGCTCCCCGTACAAAGGAGACTCTTCCCAAATTTTGTTAAATTAATGACCTCGGTAAATGGGGCATAACGGTGTGATATCGAGTTAGTCGGTATCCACGGGTATTCCGCGGGTTGATGGGTAATCAACAAACCCCCGGATTTTGGGGCGTCATAGCTTTTCTCTAGTTTTTGCATACTAGGCAACATCCTTGCTTTGATGTATTAATGTAATAATTACACGTGCCTCCCCTACTTTATTCATCTTGTGTACTTTATCCCCCCTGAATTTTTGTATTCCCGTGCAAAACCTCTTAAAATATCCAACTTCCATATTAACCCTAATTTTCCATCACTTAGTAATTTTAACCTAATTAACGCACACAATTAAATTTAAAACCTAATTCATTAACGCATTATTTAGAGTTAATCACACCCCTCAACCAAACATTACTTGTCTCTAGTAATAAAATAAATAACAAAACAAAATCACCTTCGTAGATTTCACAATTGTATTTAACATGCAACAGGTCGTTAAACCCCTAGGTGATCCCTAGTGGATGAGTTTTGTCTCATAAAAATTTTCAGTAAAGATACCTACAAATTTCAAAGTTTAGGAATCCATAATTCATATTTTTCACATATAAAATTAAATCAACATTCCTTTTTTTGTCAGGATACTTCCCTTTCCCTGATCACTATAAGAGTAACTCACATTAGTTGTATCACTATTCCATTTATTTTCAGAAAAACTTTTGTGTGTGTGCAATGATTCCTTTATTCCAAAAATCACTTAGGAAATATCACCACACTTCACTATGTTGTACAAGAATTAGCCTTTCTTTCCTGGAAATTAGTCAGAAAAGAATACACTCAAGTTGTAGTGACTATCACTCAAAAATTACATGTGATAAAAATATTATTATCAAAACAAGGTAATGCATATGTAATATACCAAAAGAGTAGTTATTTGAATAAAACTGAAATTTGGCATAATCTTATGAAAGAATATTAACACTACATTAAACACATTATCAACCCTCTCCCATTTCTAAATAGGTAGGAATCAAAAAGGACTTTATTAGGGTTATAACGTGGCCATGGGTATTGGGTTTGAGAAACGACGTCAAAGGTATTCAAAAATCTATCCATTCTTGATTAGTATAGCACACATCTTCCCTATTTTCAAAACTTTTCACACATGTTATTCCCCATTTCTTCATTTTCAATCCCATTGTTTACTTTCTTGGCTAATTTCTTTCTTTGCTTCTTTGCTTTTTCTTGAACTATAGTCACCATTTTCTTCCTTTCTCCTTTTTGTATAGTACTTTCTTTAGGAGTGGGTGTAAGAAAATTAGATAGCAAGGGTTGGTCAAATATATTTTATGTGGCTCAATTAACTTATAAGGTTTAAGAAAAGAAATTATGCTTCTGGGCTCAATCACAGATTACTGGGGAAATAATTTTGTAAAAGAAATGGTTAAGGCTCAAAATTAAATCACAAATGGCCTAAGATCATTTTCTAGAAATCATACACCTACATAATTTCCAAGTAAAAATTTAAGGAAAATGTTAACCATGTTATTCAATGAGTGCTAACCAAAGCAAAGCTAATGAGATTATTGAAAAAATATTATTGCTGAATCAAAAATTCTTACTTGAGTAAATGTGAAATATCTCTCCAAGGAGAATTGGCTCAAAATCTGGAATAGATTTGCATCTCCATAATATATGTAAGCTTAATAAAGGAGTGTAATATTTTAGAAGGTTTTCAAAATAAAGAATTTTTATGTGTTAAGAATGAGAGTATCTATGAAAAAATAAAGATAGCGCACAATCAATGTATGAAAATTCTACGCGACCGGGTTAGGGTTATACTTGCAAAGTATAAGAATAATAACCTAATTTTTATCGTGAATCATATGAATTAAGGATCCTAACATGACAAAATTTAACGAAATGATAAACTAACTATATTAATCCAAAACAACTCAAAACCATCATTTAAAACATAGAAACTGAAATAAAGTGCATGTGACACCCCAAAATCCAGGGATCATTTGTTAACTCGTTGATCACCCATCAACCCGCAAAAATACCCATGAATGCCGCATGACCCGACACCACGGCTCAATAATAAAAAGGTTTGGATAGGGTCTCCCTCAGACCGGGAACTCCCAATTGCTTAATCTGTGTACGTCATAGTCACTAGACCCATCCAAGGTCTAACACATCACAATTTATACTCCATTATGGTCCATTGACATCATTTAAATGAGGAAACACATAGCCCAAAAGCATGGCAAAGTTTTCTTAAAATTTTAGGTTTTTGGAAAAGTTCTTCCGGAAGGGCCCTCCATCGGCGTATTTCCCGCACTTGAAATATTTTCCCGTATAGGGTGAGCTACGCCTAGTAGAGTATTTCCTACAGGGGCTACTCCCCAACCTAAATGCATATGAAATGTTCACATGCAACATTTCACAAACAACAACTGTTCCAATAAAGACTAATCAATCTATGTTGGAATCTAACATGTCATGCCATGATATGAGATAATACCCACTCATGCAACTCAACCCGAGCTCTCACCGGCTCATTTCCCCCATGTAATGTCATGAGTATTAAGATCGGGCTCCTCAACCCCGACCATTGGTCTCACTTATCCAATGACCATTTTAAAATTTTTTGGGTCTTTCTTGGGTTGGGTATTTATGAACTTACACTAACGGTCACCCAACCGACACGAAATTCTTGGACTTCCACCAACGGTTTCACGTACACCGACACACTTTATGGGCTCTTATACCAACAGAAGTGCATATCTGAATACCGGGTCTCTCACCCGAGGGATAGTCTAGCCCTTCTTGCTACTTCGACCCAATTTTTTTCACGCAACCTTGCGACTCAGTCTGATATTCGATCCAATTTTCTCGAGCCCACCCATCATTTACCTACATGGTGTTGGATGCCAACCCTACACCCGCACCCATAAAATATGATGTCTCCGTGCATATGCAATGTAATGCATTATTACTATTTCAATGTCATGCCCACATGTAATGAATGTCATATAAACAACTTTAACATATATTTTCATATTTCATGGCCACTCGTATCATGTGCATATAATAGTCAAATTTCATCTCAATGTTAATATATCAAAGAGCATATATCAACATGTTCATACCCAACCATAATCCATAAGCATGTTATTTCATATATGTCAATAACACACTTAATTTCCAAAGCATAAATTAAACACATAGCATTCCCACATAATATAAATTTTTCATGAATCACTTTGGGGCAAATTCACATAACCCCAACGTAACAAATTCCATGGAATTACACACGCAATCACCACATATATCAATTCCAAGCTAGAAATTCATTTGTTAAACCTTTTCTATACTCATTTCATCAAATTCCCTCAATTCCACATCCTTAGACAAGTGATATATATCTCTATCAACCTACCCATTACATACAACACCCTAGGTTGTAAAATAAACCCAAGTAGGAAGGAACCCTACCTCTTGAAGCGTAATCCACGTGGTAGAAACCTTCAAGAACTTCAATCAAGCTCAAACCTTTGGTTTCCTCAAATCCCATTTTTCAACCTTCGATGAAAATCTTCATTTTTTGATACGTAGACATAGCCCTTGATGAGGAGAGCAACTTTTTCTATTGGCCCGAGTGGATTCGAGCACCGTGGAGTCGTAGATCGTAGAGAGAAGGTAGAGAACTTTCTCTATTTATCGGCTAACGGCTGGACAAGAGAATGGGGAAAAAATCTAATTTTTTCCCCTATTTATACTTCTTAATACTTGGCCCACAACGTGCCACCAGTCTCTATTTTTTCCGGGTCCATTTTCACTCCGAAACGATTAAATTTTATCTTGGTTCAAGTTTAAAATATTTTTGTATTTTAAATTATATTTAATTAATTCCTAACTTTCGAATTTCTTTTCAAAAATCTCATTTTTGGGTCACCCGAGACTCGACTACCTCGTACAACGTAAAAAATTCGACTATCTCAGAATTCGATAAAATTTGACAAGGTAACTAAAATTTGTGAGACAAATCCAACAATGAGGTATGTTTCGTCATCCAAGATCTAAAAAAATTCAAGTTTTCAACCCGTAGTGTAGCGACAAATTACTATTTTGCTCCTTTTTGTAAAAAGTTTAAATTTACCAGGCTTTACAATGCATAAGTAAAAAGTTTAGTAACGTTAGTAAAAGCATGGAAATTCCAGAATATCGGATCACTAAGCTGATGGGCCTCCACCATATTGCCCTTGAAATAGCCTCAAGATTTCATTCTGGTTCTCCTCATAGCTAACCATCATCTGATCTAGCTGGGTGATGTTGGTCTCCAACCCTAACAGAATCTGGCGGTCAGACCTATCATCAACTGGAATGTATTACTGCTCTTCTTGTTACTAAGGCTCCTTTGTTGCATTAAAATATGCACCTCCCGGGAATGGATCTTGTTGCGGCGCTGGTGGTACCTCTTGTTGCTCCTCAGGCTACCCTCCATGGCTCTTTCTCAATGCAGTCTTATCTAATTGTGCCAAAGTCTCCACCATTGGCCATGAGGGATCTACAATAACTCTTTTTTCCTACATAACTCAAATACTAACATAGCAAATGAGAGTGAGGGCTTATTAACTTTTACATGTAGCATCATTTGCTCAATTATCAGATTTGGCAAATCAATGGTGTGTCTCATTCCAAAGGCATACAGAAAATAAGCTCTCTTAGTGTAATTTGGATTTTCTAGGGCTGAGGCAAAAGAGTGTTCACTGTTATCAAGTTCAGGATTCTATACTTATCAGTTAAGTTCTCTTGCTTAATATATTTGTTTAGCTTGCCCCATACATATTCCGGGTTCCCAGTCAACTCAATCCCAATAACAGTCATGTTAGGTAATTTAGTATAAGGATATTATGGATTTTGATATCTCGGGATCGGATTCATAAAATTTGCAATAGTAGCCGGTGTTACTTTTTTTAAAAAAAAAAAAAATTTCTGGAGGGGGAAGGGAAAAGGGGAGGGGGACTTGAACCCTTGAACTCAAGAAGGCAAAGCCTTTATAAGACAATGAGTATCATTAGATTAAAGGTCAATTGGTCGGTGTTACTTGGAACACCACCCCCTAACATAAACATGGAACAGTCTTGCCCTGGTGTCTTTGGCATTGCTATAAAATTCTCGGACCAAGCACTAATATGCAAGACCAACTAATTTTACATAATTCAGCCAACCTCAAGTAGCCAAATTTTGTCTCACCTCTATGTGTTCAAAATCCTCATAGATAACAGCCTCTCAACAATAATAGTTTTTGGAGTAAAAATAACTGTCATACCAAACTTGCTGATCAATATTCTCGAACATTGCAGTGTCAAATACATTATATCTCTGGGGTTGTTCTTGCTATTATGGGGTGCTTCAAGCGGGGAAGATACTCCCCTCCTTGCCCAGCTTGATGAAGCTCTTGTTCTTATTCTTGGATCCATGATTCTTGAATATATTAATTGAAAGGAGCTTTTAAGGAATTTTGATCAGTAGAAACCTATAAAAGGTTATGGGTAAGTGTTTAATCTGAGTGGAATTCAAAAAAAAATTGATGGGTGAAGCAAATCTGAGGAGAGAACGTGAAGAAGGTGATGGAAATTCGTATTTCTACTGCAAGGGAGAAGCTAAAACTGTCAGTTCATGCCTTTCTGCTTTTTATGCTGGGCAGTACCATCTGGACACTATCAGCACCGTTTGGACTGTGGGAATCTTCTGGATTTTTCTTTGCTACAACAAACTGTTGTTCCTGATATTCTTCCTGCTTTCCAGCTTCAGTTTTTCAACCTACAGTTACAGAATCAGTTTTAAATACAAATATTTACACATTCAACTACTTAAATCCTAACTTATTACCCTAATTCATCCTATAGTTATTTATATTTATACAAATCCCAAAATTATTCATCTTTGATCATAATCAGTTTTAATCAGAATCTTATAAATCAAGACATCAGTAAATCGATTAATCTCCTATCGTACATATCTTGCAAGCATGGGACTAGAATAAGATGGCATCTTAAGGTAATCCTTACTCTGACCACACTTAATTGAGTCAAGACTATCTAACGCTCGACCTAAAATTGGTTCCATACACTGATTATATTCTTTCAAATGCATTAATCGACCGCACTTTACACAACCACCAAGCCAATTTGCTTGCGGCATTTGGCAAATGAACTTTTTCTATACAAAGGTTTTGCTTGACTGTCAAGGATTTCTAATTTTCTATCAACTTTTTCTTTTGCTATGATCAAAGAATATATGTCTTTTGGAAAAGTACGCAGCATGATCAAACTAAGCCAAACCAATTGCCCATCCATTTTTGAAAAATTTTGAAAATTGTGAAATTTTTTGAAAATTGACTTGCTATCCAGTTCTTCAACGTTTGCTGGTCACAAAGATTAAAATGAATTGTTTCCTTCCCCCAATCTAAATTTAACATTGTCCCCAATGTATAGCATGATAAAGTAAAGTTATAGACAATTACTAATAAGATCTGGAGGCTAGACAAATCCATAGTGTAAAACCCTAATCTGTAAAACAAACAGCAAATAGTTAGTACTATTATTTATAATCCAACACTTATAAAGACTTTTCAAGGCACATATACCGGTTCCATTAACTAAATAGAATTCACATTTTGAACAAATCCATCATGATATGGCTTAAGCCTTTGACCATTCACTTTGAAAATATTTCCAGTTAATGGGTTCTCAATTTCAATTGCCCCATGTTTAAAACTTGCTTAAAAATGTAGGGGCCTACCCATTTGGATCTTAATTTTCGGCCATCTTATGCATATGGTCATATTCCTCCTTCAACATGCACTTTCCCCCTTGGGAAGTGGTACCTTGGTCTCTAAACTGGTAGGTGAGGTTGAGTCCCACATCTAGGAATTCTCAGCCAAAGTATCAAAGAAATTGAAAGCCTCATCAAGACTCTTCCCCACAAACTCTCCCTACAAAATCATCTCTACAAACTAACGCAAAAGAGTAGGGAGAGCATCATAAAAGAATCCTAGAAATGTCCAATTTTTAAAGCCATGATGGGGGCAAACTTGGAGAAGATCCTTTAATCTATCGCAACATTAGTAAAATGGTTTCCCTCCTTTATTGAAAAATTCATAATTTGAGGTTTAATTGCATTAGCTTGGTGAAGAGGGAAGAACTTCTTAAAAAATTCTTTCTAATAGCTTGCCAATATGATATGGAATGGGGCTTTGTAGAATTTAGCCGCATCTTATCTTTATCTTTTAGGGAGAAACGGAAAAGCTTGTGATGGGCCAATTCAGAATTATATTGAAACGTCCCATAGATCTCCTCGAATTCTTTCATGTGTAAGTATAGGTTTTCATAATCGAGGCCATGAAATCGAGGTAACAATTGGATCATGCCTAGTTTGACAGTGAACTTTTGTGCATTAGTAGGGAATACAAAATAGGATGGGACACTACTCCAAGAAGGATGTAGATAGTCCCTTAGGGTTCTGCCCTACTGATTAACCTTTTGGCCTTGATTATTATTGTGGTCACCCATCTTGCTGCCTATTTTACTTAAGTCAAAAGTGGGGCATGTGACTGACTCTGGATTAGAATCACTTAAAGGACTTGATAGACCACCTAACCCAACTGACTCTCTAAATGGGGATTCGACTTGGTTGGAATCTAGGGTCTCACCACTAGACATGTAATATGAATTATAAATCAAATGTAAAAACTATCTAAAAAAACAAAAAAAATAAAAAAAAAATAATGGCAAACAATAAATCAAAAGGACAATTATAGAATAAAATGAAGTTACCTGGAAAAAGATGTCTCCAAGTAGCTCGTTGGTGAAGGTGGATTCTTCATGCTTCATCTTTATAAATTTTTCCTTTTGATACCCGACAACGATGCCAAAAAAAACTTTGCTCGATCCTCAAATGAGCTCATCCAAGTGCAAGTGGTCAAGTATAATAAACTTGGTGAAGTCCGAGGTCATATCACAAAGATATGAAGGAATTTAGGAAATGCGAAAAGGAAGAACAGGTAAAATTGATTTAAAATTGAAGTTGTTTGTAAGAATGAGTATAGAAAAATTATAAGGAATTATCAATTGGAAAAGTGACTCTTTAGCTTTGGGATCTGGATCTATTCCTTTTCACCAAAAATTATGATTATGCAATTTATGATTATCTTAGTTAATTTTCAACTTCAATGTAGTCAACCAAAAAATATGGCTTCGAAAACAATAAATTAGATTTATTTGAAAATAGGAATTTAAGATCTAGTTCTATAAAGTCGTAGGGAATTGTAAGCATCATCCATACCAAGAACGCAATCAAGTTAATGAACAATCGAATAACTATACAGAGAATAGAACTTTGCAAATAAGTCATTCATTCAATCTTTGAAATAAAGATTTAACATTAAATAATAATAAAAAAATAAAAATTGGATAAGATAAATATCCATATCATAATATAAATCCATACCCTAGCTAAATAGTACAAAAACAATTACTCACAAGGCATTGGTAAATCTCAAGAAACATCTGGGAAAAGACTAAAACTAGAGTAAAAGCTGCTAAGGGAAGAAGAAGATCCACCCAAATTGGGGTTACAGAGTATTTATACTTGGATTAGAAAAACCAAAACCCTGATCAAGATCTAGCTCTACGCTTGGCCATTCTGGATGCCATGTCCGAACACTCATTTTCAACCTTTTGGGTGCATGGCTTCATCGTGATCATTCTACTAATCGCGTTTGAACATGCATTTTCATCTATCTGGATGCATGGCTCTTTCTTGTTGCTTTGGAAATTGAGTTTGGACTTGCTTTCTCAACCATCCAGATGCATACTTTTATCTTGTCCTTTTTATTCCAAATGTCTTAGGTTTCCTTTTTTTGCACATTTGCCCCCTCAGTTCTCCAAATCGACCTTTTTACTTGCAAATTAAACAAACACTACAAAAAAGAGATATAAAACCCAAAACACAAAAATTACACACATTTAACTTCCTACCCAATGTAATTAACCAAATAACACTAGAATAATTCATGGATAATCAATCTACTCATGGGGTGTGTTCTCTCTTGTTTGAGCTGCCTCTCTAAACCATAGAGTCTCTCTCTACTAGGCTCTTGTCTCATCTAGAAGTCTTAGGGGATGACCTCTTTAAGTATGAATAGAAAATAAGAGTTTTGGTCGAGTTTCAAAAATTGTTACATCGCTCAAGCCCTAAGTGAGAGGTTAGGGAGCGTTAGCCACCAGAAAAGCCAAACTGAAGGCTTCGTGCAAATAGTGCTGAGTGGGCTTTAGTCATTGGAATCATTTTTTCAGCCCCTGCTCATTTTGCTAAGTCTTGAGAGTGCTTGGAGAGATCTAAAGAGCATTATCCACTAGTTTACTCAAAAAACCAAGGCTCTAATTCAACTCACTAAGTACCAAGGGGTGTACTTGGAAAGCATCCATCCAATTGCTCATTTCAAAAATTGTTTTCAAAAAACCAAAATCCTAAAGTTTCAAAAACCTTTTAGGTCAAACTTACCTCACCTAAGTTGATAGGATCCAAGAAGTATTTCACTATATAGAAATATAACTTTAGCTTCTTCACCATATCTTGTTGTGGTCTTCAATCTTCATTAGCCACTTGAATATGGATTTAGTTAAGATACAAGACACATAGTGCCCTCACGAAATTTGACAAGTATAATATTCCAAGCACTACTAACATCTTAATCCTAATGCATGATATTTCATGAATGCTCCTAGGGTCAAGTCTATAAATGTACACTTAGTAAAGTGATAGAACATACACCTATGGGTCTACGTAGGTGTTGTATATTGGGTGTTTCTATCAAGACTTGTTTCCAAATGAAATGGTCTTGAATTTGAGTGACAGTCGTTGTGCATTAGCCACTTTAGATGAGGATTGAGCTAAGGAGTTATTTATTTTCTATTTGATCCTTTTCCTCTTATTCAATTTCTTCCTAGTTTCTAGAGGAGTTCAAAACTTAGGTTCACAAAACCTCTTCCTAGGTAGAACCTTAGGACTTGCATCCAATTTAAGCTGACCAAGGTCATGAACTTGGCTATTCAAAGTTTTGGATTGATAGGTTAGGTGTACTAGCTTCTTTTTTGAAATTGTTCCTATGGAAATTTCATCAAGTGTAAGGAACTAGAACCATATTTACAACAAAACTTTGAGACTCAAGCTTCTTCGAATTATGATTTTATAGTAAATCTTGTTTTCCTTTAGACACCTGTGGAGGAAAATGTTCCAATTTTTTGGTAGGAGTGTCTTGGGCTTTGACGAACATGATTTTAGAAGATTTGGGAGTGGACAAATAACTTGTGACCTAAGCCTATTTTTTCACTCGCATCAATAGTCCTTGTGAATGAACAACTACACTATAGGGGGAGGTTATGTATAATGAATGATGCTTAGCTAAAAAAAGGAGATACTAAATGAATGCCATCATTCCAAATTCGCTATTCATTCGAGTTGTACCAAAATATACACAGATATGAAACGCCAGTATTGGTGGAAGGGGATAAAGAAAGACATGGCAAATTTTGTTACATGATGCGTTGTGTGTTAATAAATAGAGATGGAACATCAGAAACCAAGATTGTGACAATAATTTTTGCCGATTCCCGAGTGGAAGTTGTAACATGCCGGATTTTTATAAAATAAGAGTTATGATTAGGGCTAAAATTTTGAGGAATACTAGAATTTTATGGAATCAATATAATTTATTTTTGGAGATTTCGAATACATAAATGGATTTCTTATGTAAAGGTGAGTCTGGTAACAGTAATATTGAATATGTTTCATACTAGAAAAAAATAAGTGATGCTAAAAACCCGTAGTAACCAAGAAGGTGTAATAAGTGTAAACTTAGTGTGTCATAGAACATGTGTCACATGTGGTGTGTGTGAATATGGAGGTGACACATGATAAGCATAACAAAGTAGTGGAATAATCTAGAGGTGACAAATGACAAGCACGACAAAGCAGGGGAAGGATAAGAGGGTGACACGTGGTAAGCATGACAAAGCCGTGGAAGGACTTGGAGATGACATAGGGTAAGTGACAAGCATGACAAAGCAAAAGGTGATTGTGTGCTTGACAAGTGGTTGGACACTTGTCATGATATAGGAAGATTGTATGCATGCTTGACAAGTGTCAAGCTAAAAGAAAAGGTCATCATTTGAAAGGGAAACCTCCTACTTATTTTTTTGGTTGTGTGGTATCAAAATCAAAGGTAAAACAAACTCTGATGTATGTTGCTCCAAAGGCGATGCTGATCAAATCTATCAGTATAAATTGTTGGCTTGAGGTACAGGATAGTATGCAATATGCTTGTATTTTTAAATCTTTTTGCAAAGATTATTCCATTTATTATCTTGAAATTCATATTCCTATTTGGCATTTTTGATTGAGATGAAATTTTGTATGTTTTATTGACTTAGCCTGCATTTGGCTAATTACTTTGGAATTGATAGATAAATGTACAAAGTGCACTTGGGATATATTTTGTAAACGTGAATGTGGTCCTATGGGGTGTGATTGCGGCTCTGTAGGATGTGACTGATTGGCACGACTTTGAATTTATGTCCAAGTGTCACTTGTCATATTACTAAGATAAATCAAGTATGAGGCGATGTACGTTGTGTTATGTCATATTTGATTCATGATTCTGTAATTACATATCGATTGAGTTATTGGACATTCAATCATCTGTACTTTTGTCGCTAATCATATTATTTTTTTTTCGTATTGTATACTTCCTCGCTTAATTAATTGTTTTGGAGGATTATGGAGAATAGATCGTGATTGAAATATTGGAGGAACTGGAGATGATATTCTTTGTAATATTTAAATTGTGAGCTCTTGTGTGTTTGGAGATTTGATTATCAATTTAATTTTTTTTTAGGTAACTAGAGCTCTAACCTATGTATTTTGAGATATATTTTGTGAAATCTATGAATTGATTTATCAATTAATGCATCTGAAAAATCAAGGCATTACATATAAGTACCCTAAGAATAGTTTCAGTTTATTTTTCAGGTATTCCAACCCTAGAAAGCTAAGAGAGACACTAAAAGAGAGAGGATAAAGAAGAGAAGGTTGAGGCACATAGTTTCGAGATTAACACATCAAAACAAGAGAGCACGTTACGAATCTATTCTTTTTGCATCAAATCGAGGTAGGTTTTATTCCTTTTCCTAACACGAGGTTAGGGATACAAATATTTAACTTTTGACTACTAAACATAAATAGAACGAACCTATGTTAGTTTTGGCTTCCTTGAAACCTATGGTGCGATTTTTTCAAAAGGAGGCCACCAAGGATCAAAGGAGAAAAAGGAGGATTACATATTGAATAATGGAGTTTTGGAGTGAAGATTCCAAAGGATAATGGAGTTTGATTTGTTGCCTATTGAAGCTAATTTTCAAGACTTTCACGGTGGATTTCCAGAGTGAAGATTCAAGGGAAAAAACTTCAAACCATGGTATTGGTTAAAGTACAATTTTTTAAACTTGTAATCAAAATTTGAAATTAGTGGATTATGTTAAATAGACTATGGTCCCATGCTTTTTATCAAGAGGCTTTTCATATTAAAATTGGTTGTATTTGTGTTTGTGATGGTCTCTATATACTTGCAGTATTACTTACCTCCAAGTGTTTGATAATTTGATTGAGAGAATCTGCCTTGTTCTCAATCACTTTGATCATTGAAATCAATTATCAATTGGTGGAAGGGCTAAGAGAGATAAAATTGGTAGATTTTGCTTGTTTTACATTGAATTAAATTGAGTTTTTGCAACACTAAATTGGTTCATTGGGTCAAGATAATTGAGGGATTAATTACATTAATTGATTAATCTATATAATAAGAAATATGGGAGATTGAAAGTTTATCATTTACACACCCCCCCCCCAATTCCATTACACTTCACTCATCTCACCGGTGTCATTTCCTCTGTCAAAGGTGCCAAAGGCCATGTCACCTCTCTCCTTCTTTCCTTCTTCTTCCTTTTCTTTTTCCCCCTCCCTATTTGATTCTTTTTCTCTCTTTGTTACTACCAACTTCAGTCAAAGTGCTAGCGCCACAACACCATTGACTCCGCCACACTCCTCCCAGGCATTTCTCCTTCTTCTCTACTTCTTTATCTCTCTCTCTCTCACACACACACAAACCCTCTTCCCCAAGCTCCCCTTCTATGAACCCCCCACCTCTTCCCCTTCTGTGCAACCCAACCCCCAAAAATAATATCCACAAATGAGTATCAAACTTTGATTTGTGTGTTAAAATCAACACACACCATCTGTTAGATGATTTGTGTAACAGACACACACACATAGACTCCTCTTTGTTAACCCCCTCCCATCTCTACACTAACCCTATTCCCTCTCTCTCTATCTTCTCTTTATCTCTCTCTCTCCCTCTGTCTCAAAACACACATATAGAACCACCCCTTTCCTCCTACAACATACACAACACACAATCTGTCTTCATACTCTCTTTTTTTTTATTGATTTGTTGTGGTAAGTGTGCATAGAATGATTTGTTGTCAACAGTGTTGTTGCCGAAATCCATCTGAATAACAACCTTTCATTTGTTCATTAAAATCAACACACACCACTTGTTTGATGAATTGTGTGAAAGAAAATCCACAATCAAACCCTAAATGTTTGATCCTTTGCATAATTTGTTCTATTACATACGTTAATTTCTGTGTTCAAAATCCACAATCTAGGGTTTTTTTTTTTGTTTTAGATTTAATTGTAGGTGTCCGTAGATCATGATAAGGTTTCGGAGATCCTAAATTTATTAACCAATTACCAAAGGCTAATCATTACAAGGTGAGTGAAGTAATTAGATTGTTTTGATGTTTAGAATAATATGAAGATTTTTACTTTGTGGTGGTTTGTGTTGTTAGTGATTTATTCATTTTGTTGTTAATGTTTCACTGACACACCTGTTAGTTATTGTCTATTTACGGCGTTAACGTCGAGCATTGTTTTGCAAAAAATAATTTTACAGGGTAAATTTCATATACGTCCCCCTATAAATAAGCCTAACTTCTATGATACGCCCTCCCGATTATAAAATTTTATTACACAACCTTTTAGTTCTATTATATTAATATTCAACTTCATCAATTTAATATTTATTTTTTTAAAATTAATGTTATTTATTTAATTTAAACTAAATTAACATTTGATCTCATCAAATCAACACAAAATTAATATTTAATTTAATCAAAATAATTTTATTTTTTGAATTTAACACCAAAATAATTAATTAATTTCATCAAATCAATACCAAATTGACATTTAATTTTATCAAATTAAAATTTAATTATATTAAAAATAATATTAAATTTCACTAATTGAACATTTAACTTCATCAAATTAATGTCATTTCTTTAATTTAATACCAAATTAACATTCAATTTATTCAATTAACATTAATATTATTAAATTAACACTAAATTAATATTTAATTTTATCAAATTAAGACCAAATTTATTCAATTAACATTAAATTTTATCAAATAAAATTTAAATTTGATATGTAAAGGGTGATGTGTGAAGAGTGATCGAGTGACGTTGTGGAGGACAGATGATAGTAGAGGAATTGAAAATAGGGTGGGATTTTGACATTGACTTTATCGATTGTAATTTTTATTGTAGAGAAAGTATTCTTAACTATAAAAATTATATATATATATATATATATAAATTCGCAGTGGTATTTATAACAAAGTTATCATACAACGCTATAAAATAATAAAAAATCATTGAGATCAATTGAAAATGACTATAATTAATCTTATTTTTTGGTAAAATGTTAAAATTAATTATTTTGTTTTGTTTTGTTTTGTTTTTATGCATTTTTGACCTTATTATGTTGAATAATTATTTTAGGTAAAAAATAATTTCATTAGATACAAATATATCATCCTACTTATTAAAAAAATAAACTTTATAAGTGTCGACCCAAGCCATTTTAGTCTATTAACATAACATAGGGTAAGTTTAGCATTTTCAAAGAATAGGTAGTCAAATCGTGTACTTTATCTATTGTTAGAGACCGAAGCCACTGTTAGGAGATATTCATGATTTGATAGTATAAATTAGAAGAGGATGCAGTGAATTTTCATAATCGGGAGGGAGAATATAGACCTAATTTTCCCTAAAATTTATAAGCCTTAGGGTAAACAACATAAATGCCCCTTGTATCCATTTTAATTTGGCCCCTGAACATTCAATTGTACCATTTTAGCCCTTATACTCTTACATCTATGCCAATCAACCCTTTTGTCTATTTCCTACGTTAAGGCTAATGGAAGCAGGCAAACTGGAGAGGTTTTGAGGGCATAATGGACATTATCCTCATTGCTTCTTTGTTTTGGCGCCAAGCTTCTACCCCTACCCCTCCTCATGTTGCTCTGTTCGTAGATTGGAAATTAGGGTTCATACACCCGAATTCGTTTGGTATCCACACTGCCACAAATTCATTTTGGATCCACCTTAGCAACAAATTCCAAAGACAATTGAGAAGAACTAGTTACATTTTGTAGAAAAGGATTTGTGTTTGTCAATCATACATGACTTGGTCAATCCGGGCAATGGATGCTACTTTTAATCCCAGTTAAATTTATGGCAAGTGTGAGATTTTTAGTTCATTTGTAAGTGTGGAAGTTCTAAAAATAAAAGTTTTTGTAAACCCCCCCCCCCCCACATTCTTATCGTTATATAGTAACATGATTATGGTTTCTTTTTTTTTGAAATGCTAATATATGTAATGATGTACGCATGAACTATGTAGATTGTAAGAGTAGAAATAAAAATGTTAGGCAAGGTAATAGGGTATAAATTGGAAGTTAAGAAGTATTTCAAAGTTCAAACACATTTTAGATAAAATTTGGGCAGAAAGGATTTTAGACACTTCCTAGTATTTGGACCATAACTTTTTACCCTAATGTCCGTTTGATCTGTAATTTGAATAGTAGATAATAGACTTTCAACGCTATAAAAGTGTATTTCATGAACAAAAAATTTTCAAATCAATCTCTAAATAGGCCAAAATGTTACTGGAAGTTTTAGCAAAAGCTGGGAGTCTGTTCGAACGTGAATGGACATTTCAACTATAGTTCGTCGCAGTACTTTGGTGTCTGCAGAACTCTAATGAAAATGCAGAAGTATTGGGAGCAACCAACGTTTGAATGCCAAAGTGACATTCGAACGTGAAACAGGAAATTGCATTACTGACGTTCAAATGTCAAATGGCGTTCAAACATGAGTTACAAATTCTAAGTTTCAGATTCGCACAGAGGGGACCATTTTGCCTCCTATAAATACATAAGGACACCTCCATTAGCCCCATTTCAATATTTCTAATCCTAGAGTGGCTTAGAGAGGAAGAAAGAAGGGTAAATACAAGAGATTAAAGTGTTGATTCAAGTGGAAAAAATCAAATCTTCTAGTTCTCACGCAAAAGCTAAGGAAGCAAGGTAGGGGTTTCTTCTCACTCTTGTTCATTCAGGCTAGGGTTTATATATATGTATGTTTTGACTCTAAATCTTATATATATGTTATAGAATCTTTGTTTCTTGATGTTCTTGCAAATCATACCATATTTTGAGTGAAGTTATGGTTTGATAGCCATAAAAATTCATGTTCTTGATGTCAAAACCTAGTTTTTGAGAAAAATGGATTTGTCTTCTTGATATTCCTTTGTTCTTGATTTCAAAACTCTAGTGCTTTGTTTGAACAATAAAATTATATCTTTTGATGATCTCTTTCTTATTTTCTTGAGTTTTTATGTTGAAAAAATATCTATGAAATTTGAGATTTTTGATTTACTTGTGATTTGAGAAATTGGTTGGTATTGTATCTCTTGTGTGGATGTTTGGATGAACATAGATGGTGATGGACCAAGTATCGTAGAGTGTGTAGATGTGTTTCTTACTCCATGTAGGTTTGCAGGTTCCCTACCACTCGTAGTGGGGTTGGTACCTTACAAGGATAAAACTATTATTCACTCATGTGAAATTGAGACTGAGGGTTAGTATACTATTCTTGGGTTGGATTCGTCACTATCGATGCGTCGGTATACGCCCTTCCTAAAGTTATGTATCCTTACGAGGATTGGATGTGTGTGTGGGCCAAGATATTCTCGATGTGTTTATTCATGCGATGTCATACATCATACCTGAGATACCTTGTGGGTAATGATACAAATTGTGGGTTATTGTTTATTGTTGTGGAAATGGTTTATTACAAGAACTTGTTTGGAAAAGGTTTATGGTTGGAAATGACTTACTGTTGAGAATTGATTTTACTTCTTCATTCTATATATTGGTATTGTGTAAACTTGAGATCGGGTTAATTGTCACTATTTTCTTTCAAAATTTATATATGATATTTGTGAAACAAGACCGACTTGTTTTATATGTTTTCAAAATCTTGTCCGAGTATGGGAAGATTTTCCTACAGAGCTTAGTGCTTACCCTTACAAACAATATTTATTTTTAGATTTCACTTTAGAGGAAGAGCTCGGAGTTGATGAGCAGGTAGCTTGGAAAGCTCAATTGAATGGAAGCGTGGATCCTGAGGGTGATATCTAAAATTTTTCTTTTTATGTTCTAGACTAGGAGATTCATTTTGAGATAATGTTCATATTAATATTTTTCTTATTCCTCTGTGAGATAATAGTGTGGCATATTGTTTAGGGCGTACTTGCCATAATTTGGCATATTCTTTTGGATGTAATTTTCATAGTTTGGCATATTTTTGTTGGATGTAATGGTCATGGTTTGACATATTCTTTTGAATGATACTATAGATAGTATGTATGATAAATAGAATCTTCTTTATTTATAAATTTTATTAGTTGCTCTCATGATGTGAATGATGTTAGATAGTAATGTCGTCTAAGGTAGATTTTGGGGTGCTACAAGTTTGGTATCAAAGCTTAAGAATTAGGTCTTACATGAGAGTTATAGGTTATGAATTACCAATAGAGAGGTAGGATTAGGTTGAAGGAAATTGTTGATTTAAATTTTATACAAGTCTTATGCTTTAGATTAAAGTGATAGTTAGAATGTCTTGTACATCAAGAAAACTAAATTGTGAATTGATGTGCAGGATGGATGGTAGACGGACGTGATAGCCAAGAAAACCCACCACTACCACCATCTCCACCTCCCGATGCCATGAATGGCATATACAAATGCCTAAGGGAGCTAACAACTCTGGTGCAACACCAGAATGGAAACAACAACCACAACGGGGGGTTTATCCATTAGCTCATGTACAGGGCAATGGGGACAAAAATTGAAAGATGGTAGTTCTTCGAGGATTTTTATGACAACGCCCACCTACTTTCCAATGAAGCTCTCACCCTTTGGATGCAGATAAATGGATTCATCGGGTGAAGAAAATGTGTGATGGCATGGGAGTAGCCGAGGATTTGCAAGTTGGCATAGCTACATATCTGCTAGAGGGGGAGGCAGATCATTGGTGGGACTCGGTGAAGAGAAGGAGGAACATTGTGCTCTTATCTGGGAGGAGTTTGATCAGATCTTCCAAGATAAGTATTTTTTTTAATTGGTCAAGTACAAGATGAGTGCAGATTTTCTCGCTCTACGATAAGGTAACATAATGGTAGCGGATTATGAGACAAAGTTTGATAAGCTATCATGTTATGCCATGGAATTCATATCTACTGAGGCCAGAAGGGGCAAATGCTTTGAGTAGGGCTTGAGGCCTGCTATAAGGGAGAAGTTTGTAGCTCACAAAATCTGGGACTATAGGGATCTTATTGATAAAGCTACAATGGTGAAGAGAGACATCAATGACACCCAGTGGCGACAGAACTTTGCGATGGGAGGTCTGATCAGAACTGGTGCTAGCAGCAGTGGAGTGCAAAGGGCAGCACCATACCGTCGCCCAGACCAAGTGGTTGGATAGAGATTTCAGACAGCTCGAGACTTACAAGAAAGGGTAGGCTATTTTGCATAAGGACAGTTGGGGCATATTTAGAATCATTGTCCGATCTTTCCACCCCAAAAGAATGCCCCGACGGCTAGACAGGTTAATGTATATCAGCCACCACTACTAAAGCCACTACATCAAAGACCGTTAGGAGCTATAGCACTCGGCGGTGCTAATCAAGGGAAAGTGTATGCTTTGACCCAACCAGAGGAAGACATGTCAAATGCAGTTGTGAAAGGTATCGTTCTTCTCTATAATTCTTGGGCCCGAATTCTATTTAACCCCAGGGATACTCATTCATTCATACGACATATGCTCTTAATTTGGGATTGGACTTTGAGAAGCTAAAACATGCCTTGAGGATTGACATGCCTACAGGAGAACAGTTGGATACTAGAAGGGTGTGTAGATGTTTTGTGCTTCAAATTGGGGAACAAGAATTAATTGTAGATTTGGTTGCATTAGACATGAAGGGGTATGACATAATATTTGGGATGAACTTATTTTCCACTTACCGTGCGGTAATGGATTGTTTTCATAAGCGGATTTCATTTCAATTATCAGTTAGGGTAGTTTTCAGTTTCATCAATAATCAAAATTCTTCTCACCCATTTCCTACTACGGGTAGTAGATTCTTGAAGCTAAGGCGAGGAGTAATTTGAGTTTCTTGGCCAGCTTAATGGGTGATGATCGTGATAAATTACAATCAGACGTGGTATTGATAGTGTCGGAGTTTTCAGATGTCTTCCCAGGTGAACTACCCGGGTTACCCTCATAGAGAGAGATTGAGTTTACAATTGATCTTTATCCGGGAACCAAATCCATATCCATTGCTCCCTATAGTATGGTACATTTGGAGTTGAATGAGCTAAGGAAGCAGTTAGACCAACTATTTGATATTGGGTTTATCTGTTTAAGCACTTAACCTAGTGGACCCCCCGTCCTCTTTGTGAATAAGCATGACAAAACACTTTGGTTATGCACGGACTACCGAAGGTTAAATTGAATGACAGTAAAGAATAAATATTCATTGCTATGAATTGATGATTTATTCGATCAACTAAGGGGTCCAAAGTATTACTCCAAGATTAATTTTCGCACAGGGTACTATCAACTGCAAATCAAGGAAGAGGATATTTCTAAGACAACTTTTCGTACTCGGTATGGTCATTTCGAATATACGGTAATGTCATTCGGATTAACAAAGGCTTCTACAACCTTCTTGGATTTGATACACAAGGTATTCCAGCCCATATCTAGATCAATTTTTCATTGTATTTATTGATGACATATTAATCTATTCACAGACACAAGGGGAACATGAACACCATCTTTCGATAGTACTTCAGACCTTGAGAGAGCATAAGTTATATGCTCAGATGAGTAAATGCGAGTTCTAGATGAAGTAATTAAATACGAGTTCTGAATTCATAACTCACGTTTGAACACCAAATGACATTCGAACGTGAGTTATGAATTCTAAGTTTCAGGTTCGCGTATAGGGGACCATTTTGCCTCCTATAAATATGTAAGGACACCTCCATTAGCCCCATTTCAACATTTCTAACCCTAGAAAGGCTTAGAGAGGAAGAAAGAATGAGACAAATAAGAGATTCAAGTGGGAAAGATCAAATCTTCTAGTTCTCACACAAAAGCTAAGGAAGCAAGGTAGGAGTTTTTTCTCACTTTATATGTGTTTTGACTCTAAATCTTAGATGTTATAGAATCTTTGTTTCTTGATGTTCTTGTAAATCTTACCATATTTTGAGTGAAGTTATGGTTTGATAGCCATAAAAGTTCATGTTCTTGATTCAGAACCTAGTTTTTTAGAAATATGGATTTGTCATCTTGATATTCCTTTGTTCTTGATTTCAAAACTCTAGTACTTTGTTTGAACAATAAAATTATATTTTTTTAATGATCTCTTGTTTATTTTTTTGAGTTGTTATGTTGGAAAAATATCTATGAAATTAGGGTTTTTTGACTTACTTGTGATTTGAGAAATTAGTTAGTATTGTATCTCTTGTGTGGATGTTTGGATGAATATGGGTGGCCGTTGACCGAGTATCGTAGAGTGGGTAGATGTGTTTCTTACTCCATGTGGGTTTGAAGGTTCCCTACCACTTGTAGTGGGGTTGGTGTCTTACGAGGACCAAACCACTATTCATTCATGTAAAATCGAGACTGAGGGTTAGTATATTATTCCTGGGTTGGATTCGTCACTACCGATGCATTGGTATATGCCCTTCCTAAAGTTGTGTATCCTTGCGATGGTTGGATATGTGTGTGTGGGTCAGGATATTCTTGATGTGTTTATTCATGCGATATCATACATCATACCTGAGATACCTTGTGAGTAATGATACAAATTGTGGGTTATTATTTATTGTTGGAAATGATTTATTGTTGAGAATTGAGTTTACTTCTTCATTATATATATTGATATTCCGTAAACTTGAGATCAGATTAACTGTCACTGTTTTCTTTCCAAAGTTATATATGATATTTGTGAAATGAGGTCGACTTGTTTTTTATTTTTTCAAAACCTTGTACAAGTTTGGGAAGATTTTTCTGTAGAGCTTAGTGTTCACCCACTACAAACAATATTTATTTTTAGATTTTGCTTTAAAGGAAGAGCTCGGAGTTGATGAGCAGGTAGTTTGGAAAGCTCAATTGGATGGAAGCGTGGATCCCGAGGGTGATGTCTAGAATTGTTCTTATAATATTTTAGATTAGGAGATTCATTTTGAGATAATATTCATGTTAATATTTTTCTTATTCCGCTGTGAGATAATAGTGTGACATATTCTTTTGGGCGTAATTGCCATAGTTTGATATATTCTTTTGGATACAATTGTCATAGTTTGGTTTATTCTTTTTAGATGATACTATAGATAGTATGTATGATGAATGAAATCTTCTTTATTTATTGATTTTATTAGTTGCTCTCATAATATAAATAATTTTAGATAGTAATGTCATTTAAGGTGAATTTTGGGGCGTTACCGTTTTTTTATGCAGTTATTCTAGATTTGAAAAGTGTAGATGATGTTGGGTATTGGGCTAGCATGTGCATTTTTTTTTTGGTTTAATATTCTACAATTTTTGTTGGATTATTGCTTTCTTGGTTCTTCTTTCGAACTGATTTAGTTGTTTTTTACTCTATTCCTTAATATGGGTGGGGAGATAAAGCATTGTCTTGTATTTGATTATTGTATAAGAAATTATTTTAATTGTTTGTAATATATAGTATACTGGGTATGAGTGAAGATGTTTTTTATCCTTTTGCATAGGTATCAACTCAATGTTATTTACCATAGAGTTGCATTATGGTGGCAAATGAGTCAAAATTTATCACCCAATGCAAAATGACTAGATGGACTCCTTACAACATCTTCATAATTGCTGCTCCACATAAGCCACAAAACACAACCATGATATTAGCAACACTATCCACAAACAAATCTCTTGTCTTCTCCTTCTCCTCAACTGGTTCTCTATTGTCGAAACAAGTTTTAGCAATCTTGGGATTATTTGGCGCGCACAAAGGCACATAGGTGGATTGCACCAAACAAAGAAACTATATCTCCCAACCTAAATGAAATTTGTAAAACTCGGGTAAATTTAAATTTTTTTGAAAAAAGGGCAAAAGGGTAATTTTTTACAATAATGCGGGTTTAAAATTAATATTTTTTTTAGAGCTCAGATGATGCAACGAACTTTATCGTTGAATTCGTATCGCGAAATTGAGCAGCCACTTCAATTTTCGTCAAATTCTGAGATATTCAAATTTTGTATATTTTACGAGACAATTGGGTGACAAATGACTTCGCAAACATCCCCAAAAATGAAATTTATAAAAAAAAATTATAATTAGGTAAAAGTTTAAATAAAATTAATTTGAACTAAAATCGAGAATTAATTAAGTCATTTTGAGTTCAAAACGGATCCGGAAGTAATAAACGTGCGGGACAATATGGACCGCACAATTAAAAAAGTATAAATAGGGGCTAAATATCTGAAAAATTAGATATTCTCCCCTTTAGCCGGCTGATTTTAGACGTTGATGAGAGAAAAGAGAGAGAAGAGAGAAAACTTATTTTTCAAGGCTTTCTCCAACGATCCAAGGAGTTCTGTTGGTCAGAATTCATTGAACCAAGAATTAAAGTTGGTCTACGCGATGAGAGCCACATATAAGTACCAAGAACAAAAGATTTCATCGAAATTTTGAAGAGTGGATTTTGAGAAAATCAAAGTTTTAGGGCTTGGGAGGTGTGGTAGAGGTTTCTCCCACTCATATTACGCTCCAAGAGGTAGGGTTCCTTCCTACTCCAGTCTATTTCTAACCTAGGGTGTCCGTATGGAATGGTTAGAGGTATAGAATGATATATGACTTGCCTATAGTCATGGAAATAAGGAAATGAGTATAGAAATGACATAGACCATTTTCTAACTTGATTTTGATATGTGGAAGTATTCTGTGAACTCTTGAAAATTGGGTTTTATGTGGGCATGCTATATGTTTATAATGTGCCTTGTGATTTAAGTGTGTTATTGACATGGATTATGTGGTAGCATACTTGTGAATTAATTGGATATAAATGTTGGTATACATTCATTGGTATATTGACATTGTGACAGAGAATGATAAATATATGCTTATGATATAACTTACCATGCAATATGTGGAAATATGCGGCTAAATTGTTCATTTGGCATTCATTGCATCTTGGGCATGGTTTGTCATCACATTCATGGGCTTAGGCATGAGTGTGAGTGTGTGTAGGCATGGTTTATTCAAACATCATACATGGTGGTTGATGGTGGACTCGGGAAAGTGGGATTGAAGATTCCACTGAGTCGTACGGTTGCATGCATGGAAAAACTTGTGTTGGATATAACAAAAAGGGTTAGATACTCCCTCGGGTGAAAGACTCAACTACTTGGTTCATACACTCTCCTGAGGTGAAATTCTAGAAAAGTGTATTGGTTTGCGGAACCTATGTTGTGATTCTAAAATTCCGCTACCCAACAAAGACACATGATTTTGTTTATAAAAATACCTGGTTTCGTACACTCCCCTGATGTGAAATTATAGAAAAATGTACTTGTTTTATATAAATGATTCATTTGATGGGAAACATCCAACAATGAATGAGTTTTATGAACGTATGATTTTATTTCAAAATGATCATTGGATGTATTTTATCAATGATAAAAGGTTTTAACACATGCATTGCATTGTGTGGTAGGAGGCGGTGAGGGCTCAGGTTATTGTGCGTGAGTGAGTCCTATCTCATTTCATGGCATGATAGATTCCGACATATAATGTATATAATCTTGATTGAAATGGTTATATGATTATGTTTGTTGCATGCGAACATTTCATATGCACTTAGGCGAGGAGTAGCATCGGTAGGAAATACCGTACTGGACTTGGCTCACCCTATACAGGAATAATTTCAGGTGCAGGATTCGTACTAGCGAAGGACTCGCATTCGGGGGGCTTCAAAGATGAAGAAAAGCCGGGTTGTGGCTTTTGAAAACATGTCTTTGTAAAAACTTTTGTTAAAACTATGTTTTGGTATGCAAATATATATAAATTGTTGAAATGGACTTGTATAAATGAGGTTTTATGTAGAAAACTCCATTATGCATGTTTTGGATGAAAATGAAGTGATTTGGAGTGGATTGGAAGTGAAAAACAGAGGAAATAGGCAAATATGGGCAGGGAGTATCGCTACAGTCTGATCCAGCAAGCAGACCGTACCGGTACATAATACCGATACTCTTTTCAAAACATATAAAAAAATTTGAACGCAAATAATACCGGTACAGTCCAAACGGTACCGATATTGTCAGGGTCAGTGAACAAACAGTACTGGATATTGTCTCCAAAAATTTGAAATTTAAAACTAAAGTGCCATATTGTTGGACTTTGTTTTTCTTGGTTCCAATGATACAAATGAACATTACATGAAATATATTGGACTTTGGTTGGATTAAATGATTAAAAGAACACGGGTTACACGTGTGAGTTAAAATTTCGGATAATGGAATAATGTTAGCGTGCTATCGAATCAAGCGACACTCACGGGTCTTTCCGCAAGTTGACGGGTGAGCAATGATAAATTAATGATCCCCGATTTTAGGGGCGTCACAAAATTACACTATAATATTATATACTGATAAAAAAAAAGAGAGAGATAAACACTTTAAAATTTTCTAGGTGAAAGTTACCATGGATTTGCCATAGGTATAAAACCTCCTTCCTAAATTTTGATTCATCCATGAGGTCTTCGACACTGCCATTGTCCCGCATTTACAACATACATCCATGACTTCTATCATTGCCCTATCTAAGGCTTCAACACTGCCCTGGTTGCACAGTCCACTATTTCCCTTTGTCGTCTACCATTCATGACATAACAAAGAAAATATAGATTTATATCTGTGAACACAAAGCAACAAGAGGAGGGAAAGGAAGAGAAGTTTGGTGCCAAAACAAAGAAGCAATGAGGACAATGTCCATTATGCTCTCAAAGCCTCTCCAGTTTGATTGCTTCCGTTACCCATAACGTAGGAAAAGAGAGAAGGGGTTGATTGGTACAAATGTAACGGTATAAGAGCTAAAATGATATAATTGAATGTTCAAGGCCCAATTTAAAATTGATACAAAAGTTTGAGTGATATTTATGTCGTTTATCCTAAGATTTAATTTAAGTCCATCGCGTATACTACTACCAAAAAGAAGCCCAGAAGAAAACAACCAAATGTATACCGACTATCCAAAGCATTTGTATATATTTGTATATACAAAACCAAAAGCATACGGCTCCTAAATCTCTTCTTTCCATCTTTCTCGTGCGCACACACAATTCCACTTCACAATGAGAACCAAATCACCCCTGAACTTGTTCTTCTTACTGGCACTAACAATAACTTCCTCTCTCCTAATTACGTCGTCGTCGGCTTTTCAATCCGACGAGCTCCTCATAGACGACGAAGAGTTCGGGCTCGAAGGGGGCAAATCCCCTGATCTCGATATCAGCATACCAACCAGATCCACTCCTACTCCACAACCGAACCGGAAAAAATCTTCGGATTCGGATTCGGATTCCAAGGTCCAGTTCCATCTGGAGCACGCCTTCGGTGACTCCGATTTCTCTCCTGCCGGAACCTTCACTGCTCGCCTCAAGACTTGGTCTCACGGCGGACAGACACTCACGAAACTTCGGTTCTCAAGGAATGGTTTTGGTGAAACCGAGAAGGAGCAGTTCAAAGTAATTAATTATCAATTTCTGATCTTCTATCTCTTTTTAATTTCTTTTTTTGCAATTTAGAACCGTGCAGTATTTACTGAGATAAATTTTGCAGAAATTACTGGAAGGCGATGAGTTCTATAGGATAAAAGTACCGTCCAATGTATTGAGTCCTCCCGGGAGGGACTTTATTATCTCCTCGGTGAAAGCAGTAAGTGTTCTTTAGTCAATCCCAGTTGTTTGTACGTGGACAGAGGCTTAATCGTAAACTCTCATGTTAATATCCTTCGCTTTAAGAATTGTATCATGTAAATAAGACCAATCGGTTAGTTTTGTATACAGTCGTCCATCACTCTGAGCACCATCAATTTATGGTTATGTGGGTGGCATTCTTATTCCACTCATTTCTGTAGGCTTTCTTCCAATTTCTTGGGTGTCGTTTGCAAAGTGATAAAAAACTATTCAGTCTAGCACTAGGTCAACTATGGATCCAGAGTTCATATGCAGGCAACCACTGGTTTGGAAAATCCCTTGATTTGTTGCCCCCTCCCTCCCCCCAAACACAAAAAAAAAAAAAATGGGAAAAGAAGAACAGCTAAAGGAAAACTTGTTTTATTCACCCAAACCCAACTTCAAAATAAGTTTCTTAACAAAGTTGTTGAATCAACCTATTTGTCGTGTCCTTGTCCTATCCTATATGTTGCCACTTTTATTAATAGTCATACCTATAATTTCATTGGCCTTCTGTAGTGTATGCTGTGATATTTGTTGTTTGCTCTGCTTATGGTAAATATAGATTAAAATTAGACATGATGTACTGATTCTTGCCTTTTTTTGAGTTCAGAGATGTCTTCCGCGGGATGGTTTGGATGAGCATTTCGTCATTCACATGGTAACATTCAACTCAAAATTCTAGTCTTTTGTCTTGCAAGTGTGAGTTTACGTGCAAAGAAAGCTTCTATATGACTGCACTTGCTGTGAATTTCTTCATTTTTCTGTACCTACACTTTGGCTTTAAAATATTTGAGTCCGTGGTTTGGTATGGTGGTAGTAGGTCGAATCAACTTCTATTAAAGTTATGACTGGGTGTTCCCCAACATACAAGCCTGTAAGCTATGTTCTGTAGGATAAGTATCGTGCAAACCAAGTGCTCATTCGATGTGATCATGTTAATTGTTTGAGTACTAGATTCTAATAGAGAGAGCCAGCCGCATTTAATGAAATTATGGGAAGAAGAACAAGCCAGGTATACTTGCTACCCTCATAACCACAGTAAATGATGCCACAATCATTATTCATTGCATTGAATTCCTCTAAAGATACAAGATTTGGAGGTATACCACCAAGTTTCTCAAACACATTTGAAATTAAGAAAAATATAACTCACAACCATCCATGGGTCTTGTATTCTTAGGACAGTAATTGAAGTTTTTCTCAAAAAAGCCATTGAATGGAGAACTTTGCATAAGCAATAATAAGCCTTACCAGATCAAAAGGAAGGAAGTTGATGTTGAATGTGATACACTGTTCAAACGCGTCGACAAGCACTACATTAACTTCATTAAAACCATTCAAAAATCAATAATGAATACAACTTTAGCTTAATTTCATACTAAAGTAACTAAACACATATCCTATAGTGGCATTGTATCTATTTGGGGATTCAGGGCATGGTAATTATGGCTAACATCACTAATCATAACATACTGCTATACTTATGACTTATGTCTATATGCTTGAACCCTAAACATCCAAAAAATGGAAAATACTCTCTTTATCTATCTCCCCCTCTCTATAAGTGTTGTGAGCAGGCCACCAAGCTTGGTTGTATTCTTATTGACATTCAAGTATTCAACCTTTTTTCCATGTCACCAGTGTTATTTAAGGCGTTAAGCGAACCGAAGCGACCAAGGCTCTTAACGCCTAGGCGAGAAGCGAGAAGCGAAGCGAAACGATTTACCAAAGCGAAGCGAGCAGTTAAAAAAATAAATAAATATTTTAGTGTAATTACTTTTACACATCAAAGTTTTAATTTTATATATACTAAATATTTAAATACAAGTAAAACCATAAACATTTAAAGTAAAACCATAAAAATTTAAATTAAAATAAACACTAATAATATTGCAAATCTTAATAACAGTCATAGTTTAAACATTTAAATTCATACAAATACTAATAATATCCCAAATCCTAATATTTAAAAACATAAGACACATAATTCAAGCAACTAAAGAAAATATCTCAAGGACTTAGAAATCAATCCTCATCACTAAAGAAATCATCTTCTTCATTATCCTTAGATTCATATCCCTCAGTATCCTCCTCCTCTGCCTCATCTGAAATTATGTCTTCCTCATCTGTGAGTCCAGTCGTCGATCTTGTAAACCTTGGTGTTACCCTAGTAGATGGTATTGATCTAGTCCGTTGGCTACTTTCCGTAACTGCAGAAGCTCGAGCGACTTCGCCCCAAGTCAAAGTATCATCACCAAACACAAGCTCATTATCTTCATCTGTGTCTGCATCCATTCTCCCAATCAACCACTCATTGCTATCATCAATATCCTTCAAAGATATTGGATCAATTGTGTCACGAGAATCATATCGGCGCCTCAAAGCTCTATTATACTTAACAAACACCAAATCATTGAGACGGGATTGAGCTAGTCTATTTCTTTTTTTGGTGTGTATCTGCAATAATTTATTAACAATACATTAAAATTTATAATAAGATTAAAAAAAAATGTAATTGAAGAGGTTTGAGGATGATACTTACATGCTCAAACACACTCCAATTTCGCTCACAACCGGATGCACTACAAGTAAGGTTTAAAACTTTTTTTGCAAAGGTTTGCAAATTTGGAGTTGCAGACCCATATGCACTCCACCAATCAGCTGTGAATAATGAATAACAATTAATTAACTAACATATTTAAGCAATGATAATGAAATAAGCTTGTGGGATAACATAGATTACCTGGTGCCCTAGTTGTTCTTTGTCTAACCGCCATGGGCAACTTAAAGAGGTTTTCACCTTTCATGTAAATACTCAACTCTTGACCAATTTTATCTTGTATCGCAGGATTTGAGACCAACTTTTCCAAACATTTATATAGGCCATTCATGACTTCTTGATCTTTCTCAACCTCTGGATTGGAATAGAAAAACTCTGGGTTCAAAAAATACCCAGCTGCATGCAAAGGCCGATGCAATTGAACTTCCCACCTTCGGTCAATGATTTCAAATATGTGTTTGTACTTCTCTTCATTGCCATTAAAAGAATTAGCAATCGCTTCTTTAGCCCGGTCCATAGCTTCATAAATGTACCCCATGGGAGGCTTTTTCTCACCATCAACCAATCGAAGCACACGGACAAGAGGGCCAGTAAGCTTAAGAGAGTAGACAACATTACTCCAAAATGAAGGCATTAAAATGATTTGTGCTGTCCTTTTGCCTTGTTGTTCTTTTGCCCATTTGCTTGTAGTCCATTCCTCTGAAGTGAACATTTTTCTCAAGTTACCTTTTTGTTGGTTGATCCTTGTTAGCGTAAGAAAAGCCGTAGCAAATCTAGTTTTTGCAGGCTTAATCAACTCCCTTGACTGGGTAAATCGTCTCATCATATTCAACAGAGTTGGACGGTTATAAATATAACCGTGTAATGCTATTCCTCTTTCAAATGTTCTCTTGAAGTTTGGCAATTTGAAGATATCTTCCAATACCAAGTCCAAGCAGTGGGCAGCACATGGCGTCCAATATAGATTTGGTCGTTTTGCCTCCAAAAACTTACCTATTAAATAAAGATTTTTTTAGCAACTAGTGTGCATAAAAAAAATTCAATATAACAAGTAGTTATCTTTTTTTTTTTTTTTCAAGAAGCTCATACCTGCTAACACATTTGCTGCCGCATTATCAGTGACAATTTGAATCACATTAGCTTCACCAATACGCTCTACAAAATTATCAAGCAATTCAAACATTTTTTGCCCATCCTTTGAGTATGCAGAAGCATCAACAGATTCAAAGAACATGGTCCCTTTTGGACAATTCACTAAGAAATTAATCAAGGTTCTCCCTCTCTTGTCAGTCCATCCATCGGCCATTATGGAACATCCATATTTTGCCCAATCCTCTTGGTGATCTTTCATCAATGACTTTATATGCCCTACTTCTTTGTTGAGCAATGGGACCCGAACCTCATGGTAAGAAGGGGGTTTCAAACCAGGACCATATTGTCCAAAAGTTTCAACCATTGCTGCAAAACTTTCATAGTTCACAACATTAAAGGGAATTCCCGTGTCATACATCCATCGGGCAAATGTTGTGATGGCTCTTTCTCTCATTTCCTTTCTAAAAGGATCGCTGGCATCAATATTCGTTTGTCTCCCCTTGGTCTTTCGATTTTGCACCACAACATTCGGATCAGGGGTGAAGTATACATCCATAGGCCCTTTTTGTCTTGGTTTTTTTGGTCTCGATGTGGCTTGTGTAGAACCTTGACTAGAACTAGTCATGGATCTTTTACGATTCGCAACAATCTCTACAATATCATCTTCATCCTCCTCCAAGTCATTAGGCATCTCATCAAAGTCGGAAACCATGTTCATTAGATTCTTCTCTTCCTTTTTTTTAGCCATGTATTCTCTAATCTCCTCCCTAACATGAGCAGGGCATTTTGGACAAGTAATAACACTCGTAGAGTTCCCTGCTAGGTGTTGCTTGACCCGATAGACACCTCCATTTGACTCTTTTCCACAAAAATTGCATTTGAACTTGTTTGTGTTTTGAGGATTTACCAAGTGTGCATATTTCCATGCCGGATCTTTTTTGTTCCCTTCGGACGACGATGCCATTTATGAATAACACTATCACACTACAATCAAAGGAACAAAACACATTCACATGTACTGAATCACATTTTATATCAGTTGTAAACAATTTTATATTGACAGGACAGGACAACAAAAGAAGCAGAATCAAGACAGCAGTAGAATGCAACAACAAAAAAAAAACAGACGACTGAGGAAAAAAAAAATTGAAGCAGCACAGGAGCAATTTCATATTGACTGGACAGAAGCAGAATGCATTAAGTCTTGCATTTTCATTTGTTTGTATAATTCTTATGCAGTCTCCGACCATATTATTACCAATAAGATGCATGATTTGTTTGTTAAGTCACAAGAGGCCTTTAAAATCTTGCCATAAATGAGAGCAAAGATTGGTTATACAAAGACATCAATTAGCATGTTGTAGTGCTGGAAGTTCACATATATCTGTGTGAATAATATTTCAAGCAATGCATGGTGACTATCTCATTATTGAAGAGACAGGAAGACTACGACCGAATATTACAACTTTTTATGATTAAGTTATAATTTTTTGGGTGTAAATTACGACTGTAAAAGACATAATCGATGTCAAAATATTATGATCAATCACAAAAGTTACGTCTTTTAGAAGTATTAATGACCGATCACAACATTTCATGATCGATCGTGATTAACTCCATTCAGTTGCAACTTCACTTTTAAAAGTTATAATTTGACCTATGAAAATAACTTCTGATGTAAAAAAAAATTCCAGTGCCACAGAGCTATCCATTGAAGAGAGGTGTTACCAACCAAATAGCTGCATTACAATAAGTCTTGTTTATCTAGCAACAATAACAAAACTAGGTACATATCGGTATGTAACATACGGACAACTACGAATAATAGCATTCCAGCAACTCCTTAGAATGGAGTTTCGACAGCAACATAAGGAAAAAGCAAAAAAAAAAAAAAAAACAGACGCATAATGAAAAAAAAAAGAAGCACAATCGGAGCAAAATAGGGTAGAATCAGAGCAGGATGGGGTAGAATCAGATCAAGAAAAAAAAAAAAAAACCAGAATCGGTGAAGGAGCAGAAGACAGAAGAAAAAAAAATTGAAGAGAGAAGAAGAAGAGACTAACCTCCACAGACCAGCCCTCCAAACCCTCAGTCCAGCAACAACAATGGTGTACAAGTAGCGAAAACTCGAAGCCTTGGAGTGTAGCACTGGAGAACAGTACCGATCGTGTAGCAGTGGAGAGCAGCAGTGGAGAGCAGCACCAAATCCGTCGTGTAGCAGTGGAGAGGAGCACCGATCGATCGTGTAGCAGTGGAGAGCAGCACTGATCGAAGCAGCAGCGATTGAAGCAGGGGAGGGCAGCACCGATCGATCGTGTAGCAGGCAGCACCGATCGATCGTGTAGCAGGCAGCACCGATTGAAGTAGGGGAGAGCAGCACCGATCGATCGTGTAGCAGGCAGCACCGATTGAAGCAGGGGAGAGCAGCACCGATGGATCGTGTAGCAGGCAGCACCGATGGATCGTGTAGCAGGCAGCACCGATGGATCGTGTAGCAGGCAGCACCGATTGAAGGTATCTGTCAAAAAATTAACAAAATTAGGTTAGGAGTTTTATTTATAGGATAAGGGAATAATTCGGTACATTAACATCTTAAAATTTTTTTTGCAATCGCCCAATCCTACGGTCTAAATTAAAAATTCGCCTCGCATAACAAAAGCGATCGCTTCTTCGCTTTTTTCGCTTCTTCGCTTTTTCGCTTTTCCTCGCTTTTTTCTCGCCTCGCTCAGGTTCGCTTCGCCTGGGTTCCTCCAGGCGAGCAAGTCTCGCCTCGCCTCGCTTCTCGCCTAGGCGAGCGCCTAGGCGCGCTTTTCATAACACTGCATGTCACCTTTTTTATTTGCATGAAGTGCTTGTTTTTCTGGGGAGCTTGTGTGTGTCTGTCAACTCTGAATCTTAGTTTGTTTCCCAAATTACGCTAAAGTGAGAGTTCTGTTAATTGTAATTCTGCTAACTGGGAGAGAATATATTGAGTCCTTCTCGTAGTTGAAAATTCTTTGTTCTTGTATACTTGATCCTTCAATTGGTTAACTTGGTTTCTAAACATCTCAATTTAGTGCCATTCCTTTGCCTTGTAGCTGCAATTCTTGTCTGCATTTCGATTTGTGAACAAAATTGCTTCTTATCAATAACTAAGGAATATTCTCATTGTCAAATACATGGTCCCTTGATGATTTATCTTGTGATTGATGAAAGAGACTTCTTCATCATTCTAGAATTTGGATTTCCTTGTAGTCATTTATAGCTAAGTGTCTTGTTAAGATGATTAACATTGGGCATGGTAAAAAGCTGGGTGAGGTGAGCCTCCACCAAGTTTCATAACAGTTAGCATGTCACTTTGATGATAGTTACTTTTGATGTAGTAGGTTTAACTGATAATAGTTTATTTATATAATTGGGAAGCATTGATTACTTCTGGATAATGATGACTTTTAAGCATATTTTGGAAGTTTTATCAAGATGTCTAGATTTTAGATATGGCTCTGTATATTACTAAAGATGAAGCCTAACTTGAATCATATCATTTCAAGTTCAATATTATCACTTCCTGAAAATAGGTCCCATAATAGTTATTGATTGTCAATGAAAATCTTCAATTATTTTTAAGTTGTCATAGGTTTTTATTCATAGGCAATGTATAATGTATACTGAAAATATAAGGATTGCCTAGAGAGCTCTACGGAAGTGCACAAAACATATGTAAGACAGTAAGAGCTAACCACCTAAGTCCTTAACAACTCTACCAATTAATAATTCGAATTAAATTCCTGCTCTCATTAACATGTTCACCAAAAATGCTGAATTACTTGCGAAAGCTGATCTGATGCATGTGATGATAAGCTAGATTTGCTCCAATGATTGATGAGTTTGCCACTATCAGTTAACCTATCATTGTGATGATAGTTACTTTTGATGTAGATGGTTTCATTGATAATTGTTTTTTTATGCAATTGCAAAACTTATTACTTCTGGATAATTTTATGAAAGTAATGAATTAAGAAATCAATACAACTATTCTTGTCGAATAATGAAAACTTTTAAGCATATTTTGGAAGTTTTACCAAAATGTCTAAATTTTAGTTATGGCTCTATGTTATACTCAAGATGAAGCCTAACATTAGTAATATCATTTCAAGTTCAATATTATCACTTCTGAAAAATAGGTCCCATTATAGTTATTCACTGTCAATGAAAATCTTCCTGAAGTGCACATAGCATATATAAGAGCTAATCACCTAAGTCTCTTAACAACTCTACCAATTACTAGCCAGATTAAATTCCTTCTCTCATTAACATGTTCACCAAAAATGCTGAATTACTTGCCAAAGCTGATCGGTGGCATGTGATGATTGTAAACATTGATAATATAATTGAAAGAAAAGAGAAATAAAAGAAGGAAATAGAGAATATTATTGTGGCTCAACTCATCTGTGTTACATAATAACCTAAGATATACAATGAAGGCCTTTATATAGTAGGGTAATACAAAATAAAGTAAATGACTAAATTACCCCTAATACTAATATTATAAAATAATCTAACACCCTCTTCAAACTTATGATGTGGTAGTAGAGAACATCAAGAGTTTACAAAAAAAATAAAATAAAAGCGTGCTACAGTATGAGATTTCTTTACTCGTAAAGTAATCTGCTAACCACATAGTAGGAGGAAGAAAGGGAGAGAAATAGTACCCAAATGAAGATGATGGCGCACAAAATGACAGTCAATCTCTCATGGAAGACTGGGTTGTGAGCAATCTGAATAGCACCAGTGTTGTCATAATACATAGGGGTATGTGCAAATAAAGAGATTCTAAGATCAACAAGTAACCATCGTAACTAGACTATCTCAGCTGTGATAGATGTCTTAGTACGGTACTCAGCTTCAGCTGTAGAACGAGCAAAACAGTTTGTTTCTTACTTTTCTAAGATATAAGAGAATTATCAAGAAAAACACAAAAATCAGTTGTAGACTTTTGATCCATACAATCACTAGCCTAGTCAGCATCTGAGTAAGCCTTAAGTTCCATTAAGAGGAGGAAGAAAACAATAGACTTCGATGTAGAGTACCTCGAAGATACCGAAGGATATAGAAAACAGCGACCCATGAATAGTGGTAGATGAGGCAACAAACTGACTAACAACATGAACAACATATGATATATATGGACGAATAATTATAAGATATACCAGACTCCCAACAATAGTATTATTGAGTGAGCTCGTTTATCAGATCATCGGATAGTTAAGACACTCTTAAAGCTCAATGTTCGTTATTCTTCCTCAGATGGACTAAGAGAGTAGATAACCTTTGGGAAAGGAAGCAACCTCAATCCCCAATAAATATTGGAGCTAACCCAAATCTTTCGTCTTAAAATAGTCTTGCAACTAATTTTTCAATAGTTATATTCCAACAATGTCAGCACGTGCAATAATTATATCATCAACATAAAGTAAGAGAATAATAAGACCTGAGGAAGTGGATCGCAAAGAGAGAGCATAATCATGATCATTAGTATGAAAATCCATGTCACAGATGATTGATGAAAACTTGGCAAACCACTCCCTAGGAGCCTATTTAAGGCCATATAGAGTTTTGTGAAGTCCGAATACTACTAGGACTATTAAGACATTTGAGGGGGAGGTGTCATAAAAATCTCTTCATATAAGTCTCCAATGAGAAGATCATTTTTCACATCTATCTGAGACAAGCTCCATTGAAGAATGACACACGTATAGTGGTCAGCTTGGCAATAGGGGCAAATATCTCATCATAGTCTAGGCTATAATTTTGAGCAAATCCCTTGACTACTAACCGAGCCTTGTATCTTTCCATAGAACCGTCAGATTTGGTTTTGATTTTATAAATTTATTACAACTAATGGTGCATTTGTCAGGGGTAAAGACACCAACTCTCAAACTTGGGTCTTATGTACGACAAAAAACTCCTTATCTATTGCTGGTTGCCAAAGAGGATCAAGTATAGCCTCCTTATAGGAAGTGGCTTCAGATAAGGAGTGAATAAAAGTGAGAAATAAATAAAAATTAGAAGAATAACAAGAGTTGGAGAAACCAAACTTATCTAGACACTGCTAACAACGTTGAGGATAGTGAGGAACATGATCCACGGTGTCAAAATCTGAATGACTGACAGGAGGAGAAGGGGGAGGCACTGCAACTACAGAAGAGATAACGGGAATCCTGTGAGCATAGGTATATACAATAGTAGGATGGGTAACAGGTAAAATAGAGGAGGAAGTCACATCAGAGATGGTCATATCATTAACAAAATGTTCGGTGGGAACATTAGCTAGAAATAGATCAATGTAAATGAGATAAGATTTATGCAAAATTTGAAGAACTGGATGGAATAAAAAAGAAAGGAATATGCACCATAAAAATAACACGATGAGAATCAAAGAGTTTATGTGTAATAAAATCATAGCAGTGATACCCTTTATGATCCTCATTATAACCAAGAAAAATACATAGAGCGGAACAAGCATAAAATTTAGTACGAAATGTACTAGAAAATAAGACAAAACAGCAGCATACAAATTTTTTAAGGAAAAATAATTAGGTGGTTTGCCACCCAATTTTTTAAAGGAAGAGATGAACTGCAATAAGAACTGCTTTCCTCCAAAAAGAATTTGAAACATTTGTAGACAACAGAAGAGAGTGTGTTGTCTCTATAATGCGCCTATGTTTGTGCTTCGTTACACTATTCTGTTTAGGTGTGTCAGTACAGGAAGATTGACAAATAGTGTTATCAGATTTTAATAGATCCCGAAAAAAGTTAAAAGAATATTCTTCTTCTTGATCACAATGAAAGCATTTTATAACAGAATAATATTAAGGGCGTATCATGGCATGAAAATCAGTGATATAAGAAAAAATTCAGAACGATACTTCATTAGAAATAGCCAACAATATCTGGTATAATTATCAATAAAGGAGATAATATCTTGGCCCTCATTTTGTGGAAATAGGAGTAGGTCCCCAGCAATCAAAATGAACTAGGTCAAACGGTGCAAGAAAGCTAGTAAGACTTTTAGTAAAAGGTAATGCACTAAACTAAACTAACTTGCATCCACTACAACTAGAAATATCATGACACTCTAAACTATCCAAACTACCAATAAAGACTAAATACTTTAAACGAGAACGAAAAACATGACCAAGAAGAGAATGTTACAAGGAAAAAGTAGAAGATTGTGGACTCAACATGTAACTCGTTCAACACATATAACCCTTCTTTTCTATGAAATATCCTAATCAGTTTTTTGGAATGTGGATCCTGCACAACACAACCAGAAGATGAAAATTGAATTTAAAATCCAAAATCAAATAACTGACTAATTGAAATCAAATTCAAAATAAGTTGAGGGATATAATAAATATCTGAAAGTGTAAGGTGAGGAGAAATAATAGCCCCAACACCAGTCAAGGACATTTGAGTACCATTCACCGAAGTATAGATACAAATGGAGGAGAGAAAATAGATGCAAATAAAGTTGAAAAGATGATGAAGGATTTTTTATGGGAAAGAAGTAGTTAAGGATCATTTGATCTGTTGGGAGGTGATCCATTGATGTATAGTTAAAGGTGGTTCTTTATAGGAAATTTGTTGATAAGAAAAATGGCTTTAGTTAGGAAACAATTATGGAAGTTTTCTTTGGAGCCGAATTCACTATGACATTCGATTATTAAAAGCAAATATGGATTATAAGTCAATAGATGAGATTTTAATGGGGTTGAGTGGGGAAGTTTGCGATGGCCATGGAAGTTCATTTCTCAGGATTATGTCATTCTTCTCGGATTGTTATATCTATAGGGAAGAATTCGGGTTTGGTTAGAGGAGTCATAGTTTTTGTGTTTGTTTCCATGTCTTTTTCATACATCTTGTGCTCATGGTGCTTCTATCGCTTCTATGATTTGGTGTGGTTCTCAATAAATTTGATCTTGTTTCTTTTCTGACTTAAATTTGCATCAAGGTAATTTGAAAAAATAAGTTGGGTTCTTTGGTTATTCGAGTGTCTTTTCGTGTAAATCTTTCTTTGAATTTTTGACTGATAATACTTCACATAAGGGAACAATGATGTTCCCCCCATCTTTGATGATATGGAAATCTATGCATTGATTATTTGTCATATGGTAAGATTAATACCAATGATATATTTCAAAGGAGAAGATGTCAAGCTTGTCTTTTTCCCCGGTATGTGTTGCGTGGCAATGAATTGAAGTGTTGATCATATATTCTTGCATTCCACTATTGCATTATCTTTGTTGAGCAAGTTGTTTAACTTGGTAGATTTGAATTGGGTGATTGCTTGGTCGTCTTCTTCAATGTTTGGTTTAGGACATCACTAGTTTTGTGAGGCACAATATAGGGGTTTACTCTATGGAATGGTGCAATTCTTGCTACGGTTTGAGTCATTTGGTTTGAAAGAAATGCCATAATGTTGAGGATGGATGTGAGGTGCTGGAAGATTTACAAGATCTAACCAATCTTTTTTAGCACCTTTTTTTTGGCATTGTTTACCAAGAACTTGGAAGGAACTCCTCTCTTTGGAATGCAGGGATGGAGAGCTTTATGTGATTTATTATGAGGGTTAGATGTAGTTAAGGACTACTACATATTGTTTCTTTGTGGTTTGATTCTAGGTTGGGTGACTTGTCCTCCATTTTTCACTTTCTTAGGTAACGCCTTTCGATAATCAAATGACAAGAGGACCGAGGCTACATGATCATGTGATTCTGTATATGCCAGAAAAATTGTAGGGTTGTTTTTGGCTATACTAGAATTTTTCGATTGATTTTGTTGTACATCAGTTAGTGTTTTTTGGTTGTATACAACAAGAAGATTTTGTTGTATATTCCTAGAAAAAGAGGTTTTTGGCTGTATTCTGTTTTGATGTAATTAACAGGTCTTATTATCCTCATTTTGTTGTACTAATTTTGCTCTTTTGCTTAACAATATTATTGCTTCTTAAAGGGGCAAAGGTTTTTCCCTTCCATTATGTTGTTTTTTTTTGGGGGTGGAAAAAGGGGGTTGGGGGGGAGGTGGTGGGTTGGTTAAAACACCATTTTATTGGGGTTACAATTTAAATTACCATTTTCGTTTAGGAAGTATTACTGCATTGTGAGGACTGAAGATAAAAAGAGGAGTTAGGTAAATTTCTGGTTTTTGGCACGGATGGAAGTGTAAAGATGTAGAAGGCTCACAATTGTCTCCACGAGCTAATTGATCATTTGAAGTACTAATATGATATTTCCCAGTCAGTTATCTACATCATATTTGTCTCGGTACTTTTGTGATGTCATACCAGACCTTCTAGGAATGGGTACGACTGAGGATCCAGTACACTTAAATTAAATACTAACCACATCATTGTTAGCATCAAACACATAGTGCATGGCGTAGTGGATGTGGTGGTCATTATGGTCTGGCTCATCGTTCTAAGTGGAAGTGTATTTATTGTGGTTTTATATGACCTACTGCGAAATATTGTTGGGCTAAGTAGTGGAGAACATCATATGTTAATCAAGCTTCTAATGTTACTTTAGGTTCTCTAGTACATCAAAATGCTATCAATGGTTCGGTTGTATCTACTCCTAGCTCTCATGATGAGCTTTCTTTTTAGCTTAGTCAACTTATTCAACAATTATCTTCACTTTCTCCGCATTTATTTGTTCCTATCATCAGTCTTGTTAATAGAGGTAACTCTGCATATGTGGTTGCCTAACCCTTTTTGTCATCTTGGATCATTGATTCAGGAGCTAGTGCTCATGTGTCTAATAACTTTTCCCTATTTTCAAATTTTCATTCAACTCACATATTGTGTTAGCTGATGGTTCTTTTCGACTAGTACATGGGACCAGAGATCTCCATCCCACTCAGTCTATGCCATTATCTTCTGGTTTGTTTGTTCTTCCTAATTTTTCTTCTAACTTGTTTGTGTGTTAGTTACCTAAGTCCTTACTGTGTTCAGTAATATTTTTTCCATCTTCTTATGTTTTTTAGTACCTCTTAAGACAAAAAAGGTGATTGGTGTGGGGCATGAGCGCAATGGGCTTTACTATTTAGATCTTGGTGATTCTATTTCTTCCTTAAGTGTTACCGTGACACCTCTTTAGTGGTATTTCAAACTGGATCATCCCTCCTTGCAAAAGTTGCGTTAAGTTATCCTTAGTTTGAATTCTTCTTCTATGTTAAAGTGTGAGGCTTGTCAATATGGAAAGCATCATCGTAGTTCCTTTCCTCCTATTTCTTTAAGTCCTTAGTTTAGTCCGTTTCATGTTGTTCACATAGACATCTGGTGTCTTGCAAAAGTCAAAAACATTTTTAGTTTTCAGTATTTTATAATCTTTGTTGACAATTTCTCACGTAATGTAATGCCCCAAAACACACCCTGGATGGCATTACATTCTAAAACCATTCATATCATGAGAGCATTAATATAATCCCTTAAGAAACAAGATTTCATTTGTCATCCACGAATATTTACAACATTATCCAAAAGAATAAATCCAAGTCATGATTATTCATCTCAAAAATTAATTAAAGAAGCGCAGCGGAATAAACAAAAGAAGTTAGACTACACAATGTTCCAAAAGAATATCCTAGTTTAGTACAAAAGGAAAGAATGTCGACTATCGGCATCGCAAGCTTGGAGAATCCTTCCACAAACCTACGATAATAGCCGACTAATCCCAAGAAACTTTGTACTTTTGTTACGTTCTTCGGTGGTTCCCATTTCATCACGGCCTCAATCTTTGCGGGATCAACCGCTACTCTTTGCTCGGACACAACATGGCCAAGGAACTTCACTTCCTTCATCCAAAACTCACACTTGCTCATCTTCGCATATAACTTATGTTCTCTCAATGTTTGTAGCACAATAGAGAGATGACGAGCATGTTCCTCCGGAGTCTGTGAGTAAACCAATATGTCATTAATAAACACAATGACAAATTGATCGAGATAAGGCCGGAAGACTGTGCATCAAATCCATGACGGCTGCAAGGGCATTAGTCAATCCGAACGGCATCACTGTATACTCGAAATGACCATATCGGGTACGGAAAGCAGTCTTAGGAATATCCTCCTCCTTAATCCGCAGCTGATGATACCCCATGCGAAGATCAATCTTGGAGTAATACTTTGAACCCTTCAACTGGTCAAATAAGTCATCAATTCTCGGCAACGGATACTTATTCTTCACGGTAACCCGATTCAACCTCCGGTAATCCGTACACAAGCGTAGAGTCTAATCCGTTTTCTTCACAAAGAGGACCGGGGCTCCCCAAGGTGAAGTGCTTAGACGGATAAACCCAATCGCCAACAAGTGATCCAACTGTTTCCTTAGCTCCTTCAACTCCAAAGGTGTCATCCAGTAGGGAGTAATGAATATGGGTTCGGTTTCGGGATAGAGATCGATCTTGAACTCAATTTTTCTATGTGGCGGTAATTCGGGTAATTCCTCGGGAAAAACATCCAGAAACTCCGATACAATTAACACTACATCCGTATGGATTTTATCCCTGTCATCTCCCATCAAGCTAGCTAAGAAACTCAAATGACTTCCCGATTTCACTTTTAAGAATCTACTACCCGTAGTAGGAAATGGATGGGAAGAATCTCGGTTATTCACAAAACTGAAAACGACTCCTCCCGGCAACTGAAATATAATTCGCTTACGAAAACAATCCATTACCGTCCGGAAAACGGACAACAAGTTCATCCTAAAAATCACATCATACCCCTTTATCTCTAAAGCAATCAAATCCACAATCAATTCGTGCTCCCCAATGCGAAGCACGCAACCCTTGCAAACTCGGCTAGTATCTAACCGTTCTCCCGTGGGCAAGCTAATGTTCATAACATGCTCTAGCTTCGTGAAACTCAATCTCAAATCAAGTGCATATGTCGTGCGTACAAATGAGTGTGTTGCATCGTGGTCAAATAATATTCGGGCCCAAGAATTGTAAATAAGGACGATACCTTCTACAACGGCATTGGCAATGTCCTCCTTCGGCTAAGTCAAAGCAAATACTCGCCCTTGGTTGGCGCCGCCGGGGGCTTGAGCTTGTATCCGTCGTTGCGGTGCAGGCCTCGGTGGTGGTGGTTGGGCTATTGGTACCTGTCTGACGATCTGGATAGGCCCCTGAGGTGAAAAAACTGGGCAATGCATCCAAATATGCCCCACACCTCCGCATGCAAAGCAGGATCGTGAGGTAATACCGGCTCTAGTCTGAGTGTCTCCCTCTCCTCAGGCTGTCAAAAGTCTCTGTCCACCTGTCTGGTCTGGGCGACGGTATGGTGTCGGTCTTTGTGCCCCACTAGTGTTAGCACCCGTCCGGATCGGACCTCCTCTCGAGAAGCCTTGTTGTTGCTGGCTATCCTCTATGTCTCTCTCTACCAGTGCAGTTCTGTCCACCAAGTCCCCAAAATCACGGATCCTGAGAGCCACCAACTTCTCCCTGATGATCGGCCTCAGACCCTGCTCGAAGCACTTGGCCCTGTTGGCCTCATTAGATATAAATCCCGTAGCATAACGGGAGAGCTCGTCGAACCGCCTCTCATACTCAGCTACGGTCATACTACCCTGTCGTAGTGCAAGAAAATTCGCCTTTATTCGGTTTCTGACCGATTCAGGAAAGTACTTATCTTGAAAAAGTTGATCGAACTCTTCCCAAGTGAGTGTATCGGTGTCCCTTCTCCTCTTTATGGCATCCCACCAATAGTCGGCCTCCTCCTCAAACAGGTAGGTCGCCAAACCAACTCTCAACTCCTCGACAACTCCTATGCCGTCACAGATCTTCTTCACTCGGCGGATCCATCTATCCGCCTCCAAAGGATTGGAGCTCCCTTGGAAATTGGGTGGTCTTTGTCTTAAGAATTCCCGAAGAGCTATCATCCTTCGGTCTCCGTTCCCATTGCCCGGTACTTGAGCGAGAGGAGAGCTCCACCATTGTGGTTGTTGTTACCATTTTGGTTTTGTACCAAAGTGGTGAGCTCCCTCAAGCATTGGTAAATGCCTTCCATGGCATTCGGAGGTGGTGGTGGTGGATTCGCTTGACCTCCATGGCCACGCCCACGTCTGCGTCCTTGTCCGTTCATCCTGCACATCAATTCATAACTTAGTTCATGGATGTAAAGGACATCCTAAATATTAGGTTAAGCTAAGACATAGAACGTGTATAAAATTTCATTCAAGGATTTGATTCACCCTAATCCTAAAGCTCTAGAGGTGATTTCATAACCTACAGCTCCCATGTAAGACCTAAAGCCTAAGCTTTGATACCAACTTTGTAACGCCCCAAAACACACCCTAGATAGCATTACATTCTAAAACCATTCATATCATGAGAGCACTAATATAATCCCTTAAGAAACAAGACTTCATTTGTCATCCACGAATATTTACATCATTATCCAAAAGAATAAGCCCAAGTCATGACTATTACATCTCAAAAATTAATTAAAGAAGCGCAGCGGAATAAACAAAAGAAGTTAGACTGCACAATGTCAATTTGATTGACTTTAAGCAAAAGATGTAGTGTGACTCTCTTTGACTTCCTTCTTATGTTCATTGTTCTCTGATTCTTGGTGAATTTGATGATGACGAGGGCCTGATTGACATGTTTCTCGATTTTTGATTTAGTGTTGACTTTGGTGGATTTGGTGAAAACAAGGGCTTAACTAGCATGTTCCTTAATCTTTGATTTGGTGATGTTTTAGTAGATTTGTTGAAGAAGAGAGTCGAATTGACGTGATTCTCGTTCATCGATCTTTGATGTGGCGAATTTGTTGAAGACGAGGGTCGGATTGACATAGTTCTCATTCTTCGATTTGATATTGGCTTTATTGGATATTCTCACTAATTTTTACATTGAATGACTTGAAGATGATTTGAATCTTTTGAAGAAGGACCTTGACAGTGCTTCTTCTCCTTTGAGATGGATTTGCAAGACCTAAGTTGGGGGTAGACTCCGACAGAGTTTCGCTACTAATCTTCATTCTCCTCCTAAGATGGACTTGGGCAATGCTTTTTTGATTTTCCTTCCTCCTTGGCTTCTCTTGCTCTTCTTTTTCATGGGCTTGAAATGGTTGTTAGCTCCTCGGGTGATTACCTTGGCACAGTCGCAAAGCATTGGCACTTGTCGCACTTTTTGGAGAACTCCTGGGCGTCCCTTATCATGATAGGCCAGAAGTAGCCCTGTCTGAGCGCCTTGTGGGCAAGGGAACGCCCTCCAGAGTGATTCCCACAGATCCCTTCGTGGATTTCTCGCAAGGCATAGTGAGCTTCTTCAGGTGAAAGACATCGTAACCATGGCAAGAAATAGCCTCTCTTGTATAGAGTGTCCTGCAAGATGGTAAACTTGGAGGCCCTTATCCTTAGCTTCCTAGTCTCTAGGGGATCATCTGGCTGCACACCCTCTTAGAGGTATGCCCTGATTTGGGTCATTCAGTCTGACTCAGTAGATACACAGTCAATATTTGTGGCCTGCATGTCCATCCTGCTTGGCTCGTACTGGTGACTAATTAGTACTGGTTCCCCTGATGAGGCTTCCATGGATGAAGTGAGCTTTGCGAGTGCATCAGCAACCATATTATCCTCTCTGGGGATGTGGTTTATCTAGAAGTAGTGGAATTTTGTGATCATGTTTCTAGCCATGCTGAGATATTCTTACATTTTGGCTCATTTGGCTTCGAACTCGCCCCTCACTTGATTGACTATCAGCTGAGAGTCACTGTAGGTGGCAAGGTGTTGAACCTCCATTTCCATCGCTAATCTTAATCCAGAAAGGAGGGCTTCGTATTCTGCCTCATTATTGGAAGCATAAAAGTGGAGCTTCATCGCATATCTGAGAGTGGTGCCATCTGGGCTGATCAAGATTAAGCCCGCTCCTCCTCCTTCACTAGTCGAGGAGTCATCTACGTAGGGTTTCCAAAGCAGATGAGTGGAGAATTTGGAATTTGAAGTGGAAGACCGAGGAGGTGCAGCCTGTGATTCCTGGGCATCCGGAGGTGCAGCCTGTGGTGCTTGGGCATCCGGAGGTGCAGCTTGTGGTGCTAGAGCTAGAGGTGCAGCCTGTGGTGCCTGGGCATCCGGAGGTGCAGCTTGTGGTACAGGAGCTAAAGGTGCAGCCTGTGGTGCCTGGGCATCCGGAGGTACAGCCTGTGGTGTAGGAGTTAGAGGTGCAGCCTGGGATGCCTGGTCATCAGAAAAAAGTTGTTTGGGCTCCTAGGGAGGAGACTTGGGTGCCTGCTTGAGGGTCTTTGTTAGGCTTCTTGATGTCTCCGTTGGGCATTTGGGGATCCTCATCGTTCCCATCTTCAGTTGGTGTGAGTTCAGCTACGAAATCTGTCAGGGCTTGTGCTTTGATGGCCGTCCTAGGTTGGTACTGAATGTCGAACTCCCCGAGTTCTACTGCCCATTTAAGAAGTCTGTCAGATACGTCCGGCTTTCCCAAGATTCTTTTAAGAGGTTGGTCGGTGATGACCACCATACGATAGCCCTGGAAGTAGTGTCGCAGTCGTCTCACTGTCGTGACCAGAGTGAGTGCTAGTTTTTCTAGTGCTGAATATCTGACCTCTGCCCCCCGGTATGCCCTGCTCACATAATAAACTGGTTTCTGCACTCCATTGTTGTTTCTGACGAGCACTGAGCTTACCGCTGATGGGGAAACAGAAAGGTATAGATGGAAAGTTTCTCCAGGGGTAGCATGTGACAGGATGGGAGGTGCTGCTAGGTAGGCTTTGAGCCTTTGAAAAGCCTCCTCTGCCTCAGGTTTCCACTCAAAGGCTTTTCGGAGAGTTTTGAAAAAAGGGAGACATTTGTCTGTAGATTTGGAGACAAACCTATTTAATGCTGCGATTCTTCCATTGAGGCGCTGGAGCTCCTTGGTTGAGGAGGGTGACTTCATGTCAAGAATGGTCTTGATCTTGTCAGGGTTCGCCTCAATTCCCCTCTGATTGACCATAAAGCCCAGGAATTTACCAGATCCCACACCAAAGGCGCACTTCTCAGGGTTGAGCTTCATGTGATAGGACCTCAGGACGTTGAAAGTTTTTTGGAGGTGATCGATGTGGTCTATTACTGCAAGGCTCTTTACCAGCATGTAATCCACGTATACCTCCATTGTTTGCCCGATCTGAGACTGGAATATCTTGTTCACCAGCCGTTGGTAGGTTGCTCCAGCGTTCTTTAGCCCAAAGGGCATGACCTTGTAGCAGTATGTCCCCTTTGGCGTGATGAATGATGTCTTCTCTTGGTCTGGGGGATGCATGCTAATCTGGTTGTACCCCGAGTATGCATCCAGGGAAATGAGCAACTCATGCCCAGCGGTGGCGTCGATGAGGAGGTCAATCCGCGGCAGTGGATAACTATCTTTTGGGCATGCCTTGTTTAGTTTTGTGAAGTCGACACAGAGGCGCCACTTCCCATTAGCCTTAGTAACCATTACTACATTGGAGAGCCACTCCGGATACGCCACTTCCCTGTCTGCCCCGTTATCAATCAGCTTTCTAACTTCCTTGTCCATGGCTTGGGCCCTTTCAGTGGAGGCTCCCCTTAACTTTTGGCGAATAGGCTTGTACAGTGGATCGACATTGAGGCGGTGGGTAGCTACTTCCGGGTCAATGCCCTCAAGGTTCTCATGCGACCAAGCAAAGATGTCCATATTACGCTTCAAAAAATCAATCAACAGGGGAGCCAGCTCTTCAGAAAGAGAAGAGCCAATGTAAATTCTTCTGTCTGGGTGCTCCTTTTCTAAAACCACAGGGATGAGTTCCTCGACTGGTTCTCCTCTTTCTGTTGCGGAGTCATCTCTTGGGCCAAGGACCTCAACCTGCAATGCTTCTTGGGGATCCACACTCCCGTCTAGTGGAGTCTCTCAAGTAGCGGGCTCCTCGACCCTTACGTCCTCTTCCTCAAGCGGGTAATTTGAAAAATGTTAGCGATAGGGGGTGAGCACGAAGCTCTATAGAAAAATTCTCCCAAACCCATACAAGGTTTAGAAAAGCATTTAAAACGGTCGGTCTCAATTTTAACATAACATAGATACATAATTTGAAATAAAGCAGTGACATTTAAAAAAGATCTCAAGTTTATTTAAAAACATTACTTAAATGAACAAACGAGCATCACATACAAATAATAACCATTAATTGCCATAACTAATTCCCAACAATTCTTTCGGTAGGTGGCATACTTTGTGGTAACCGCCACCCCCCTGTTTAGGTCACTTTTGATTCTCAAGCATCTTTACCGGGAACCTCTTGAAAATGGATGAGCTTCCTTACATGGAACCTCTCATCAATCACTACATTATTTCCCAAACATCCTTACCGGGAACCTCTTGGGAAGGGGTGAGTATCCTTACAAGGAACCTCTCACTCATGTGCATCATAAACGACCCAACCAAAGCATACAATTCCAACATTTATCTCAATTTACAAGCATCTATCCAAAATTTTCAAAGTATATCATATAACAATTCCACAACCAACTAAAAAAATACATGAGATCACAATAACATCATTTTTCTACCCAACACAAAGCACTAAGGTTTTGAAATCCATAATAAAGAAAACATTTAGGAAAAAAATACATCACTCTCCAAAAATTAGGGTTTTAAAACTAGAAAGGAGATTTTATTGGTATTAAACCCTATTTTGTTCAAAATATGTAATCCTTGCAAAAAGCCTAAGAGAGGATGATTCCATAGCATATATATACTATTGAAAGCTAAAACATATATATAAATATCCTAGCCTCAATGTAAGTGAATGAGAGAAAACCCCTACCTTGAATCCTTAGCTTTGGAGTGAAGAATAAGAATATTTGATCTTGAATCACCTTTGAATCTCTTGTTTTTCCCTTCCTTTCTTCTTCTCTAATGCCCTCTAGGGTTTCAAGAGGTGTGGGGGTGTGAGGGGAGTGAAGGAAATGAGAGCAAATGAGATGAAAATGAGTTTAAAATATAGCAGCCCCGAAAAATACTATTCACATGCTGTTTTGGGTTTCTTCAAAATTACGGTTTTGTCACTAAGAATCTCCAATTTGATCCATATGACTACCCTAAGGTTTGTCGACGTTCCGGATTCATTTTTAATGTTATTTTAACCTAAAAACATTTATTTTTATGATTAATCTCAAAACCTAAGTCAACGTACACCCGAAACACTAAAGTTCTATTTTATCCATCCGAATCGGTCATTAATGAAGTTTTGCGATGTTTGCAAATAAAAGGTGATAAAGGGTGTTTCTTAAAGCCTTTTATACTTATTTGAAGTCTAAAAGTACTCATTATTTTTATATTTTGATTTAGGATGCAAATGGAGAAATTAAATGCAAAACGAAGCTAATTGGACTATTTCAACATCATTTCGTTATCTAAGCATAACTCTCTCATCCAAGCTCTGATTGAGATGATTCAAGATGTTATGGAATGATACGAAAGAGCTCTAAAACTTTCATGTTTTGAGTTTTGAGAGATATTGACTGCATCAAGGTCTAAATCGAGTTTGAAATTACAGCAATGCACAGTTCACGTGCACTGTTCACAGTTTGTCTTCGTCCCTTTTCCATTTCCAATCCATTCTTAAGCCAACCAAATCCATCTCAAACCTCTCCAACACATATTTCTACACTAAACCTATTTAATACAAGTTCTAGGACCTAAAATTTCATATTTTCACTTATTAAAACCAAATTTCAACTATTATTTTCACTAACATTTTAAATCTCTACTTTTTCAATCTACCAAATTCAAACACACATCACTACATATATCCACATTTTTTTTTATCACAATTATTTATTATATATATATATATATATATATAAAAGAAAATGTGGGGTGTTACACGTAAGACTTGGTTATTTCTTATGGAAGATTGATTTGAATTGCCTAAGGTCTTTACCATATTTTTTAATGAAATTCTAGTTCAGTTTGATGTACGCATTAAAGTTTTTTAATCTGACAATACTCTTAAGTATATTCAATTGGTTATAAAAAAATTTTGTATTGACTGTGTCAGGCATTATTCATCAAACTACTTGTTCACATGCCTCTCAACAAAATGACATTGTCAAACTTAAACATCATCATTTGTTAGATGTTGCCCGCACCTTTATGTTTAACATGCATATTCCAAAACCATGTTAGACTAATCCTGTTTTTACTTCAGTATATCTTATTAATCTCATGCCTTCCCTTATTTTAGACAATCAATCTCTTTTCTCGTTGATATATCCTGATAAACAACTATTTGGTCTCATTGCTCGTTCTTTGGTTGTGTTGTATTTGTTTATCTTTTTGGTTGAGTCAGGATAAATTTTTGCCTCATTTGGTTAAATGTGTCTTTTTGGGATATTCTCGTATTCAGAAAGGTTATCGTTGCTATGATCCTGTTTCTCGTCGATACTATGTCGGCGCATATTCCTTCTTTTTTAAGTTAGGATATACACTTTCTCCAATTTAGTCTTGACTAGCTAGTGGGGGCTCTTGCTTCCTATTTTACGAGAATGTGCATTTTCTTCCTCCCAATTACTACTCCTTTGCAGGTATATCATTGTTTCAAGGATAGATAGGTTGTTTCATATGCTCTAGCTCCATAGTCATTCGCCGATTCTACTTGGATTCTGCCTTTTGAGCCATCAATTAGTTCATCCTCTTATGATTTGCCTATTGCATTTAGGAAAGGTAATTGTACTTGTACTCCACATCCCATTTCTAATTTTGTCTCTTTACATCACTTTTCCTCATCTTTTTGCTGTTTTGCATAAGTCATGTCTTCTGTATTTGTTCTTAGTTGTTTGCAATAGGCATTGACGTCTCGTGGATGGGAACTGACTATGGATGAGGAAATGAAAGCCCTTCATGACAATCATACATGGGACTTAACCCGTCTTCCTTTTGGCAAGCAACCTGTCAGCAGTTGTTGGGTGTACATTATGAAATATCATCCTGACGGTTTTGTTGAACGTTTGAAGGCACGATTAGTTGTCAAAGGCTACACGCAGACATATGGTGTGGATTATAGTGGGAGTTTCTCTCTGGTTGCTTGTCTTAGCTCTGTTAGAGTTCTTATATATATTGTAACTAGTTTTGCTTGACTCTTATATTAACTGGACATAAAGAATGTCTTTCTACATGGACATATGTAGGAGGAGGTATATATGAAGCACCTTCGGGTTATGTTACTCTTGGAAGGGAACAATTAGTGTGTCGTTCAAAGAAAGCACTGCATGGCCTGAAATAGTCACCCTATACTTGGTTTTGTGATTGGGAGGTATGGGATATTGGTGTCACATTTAGAATTTGTAGATGATGTCATTTTCTTTTTCTGAAGTGATGAAGAGAAATTTTTGAATTTTAAAAAGATTGTTGAGGTTTTGGGATTGATCTTTGGTCTTAGAGTTAATATGGAAAAAAGTTTGATTGTTGGAATAAATTCTTGCCTGGAAAAATAACTAGATTGGCTTTTTGGCCTTCTGGTATTTAGTGGGTGTGTAGCCTTGTAAGTATTTAGTTCTTCCTTTAGGGGATGACTCTGTGTCTGTTTGGGATCTGGTCATTTATAATGTGGGAAAAAGATAGGATGGGTGGAAGAAAGTTTCTATTTCTAAAGGAGGAATTAAGTTTAGTTCAATTTGTGTTAGCAAACATACCAATATATTTTTAATCTCCCTTTAAGATGCCTTGTGGGGGTGGCAAGGACGATTGAATGGATGATGAGAGATTTCTTATGGGAATGACGAATTGAGGGTAAGTAATATCATTTAGTTAGTTGGAAGGTGATGTCTAGGTCAAAAGCTAAAGGTGTGTTTTTGGTGGGGAATTTGATAACTAGAAATTTGGCCTTATTTGGGAAATGGCTTTGGAGTAGAATCCATTATGCCACTTGGTTACTAAAAGCAAGTATGTCTTGCAGGCCACTGGGTGGGATGCTAATGGGTGTGACTAGGAAAGCTGTTGAAACACCTAAAAATTTAGTTCTCAGGGATAACCTTGTTTTTCACAAAGTACAAGCTCATTGTGGTAATGGGTTTAGAGTTAGATTTTGGGAGGATATAGTTGAAATATAAAAATAATAGTTTTCAAGGGTTTTTGTGTAGAAAGGAAAGAGAGGCAGAGAGATTTTAAGAAAAGAGTGGAATCATCTTATCATTCCTCTGCTAGTCTCTATTATTAGGTATCTTAGCAAATTACAAGAATGCCCATGCCCCTTATTCATATTTTCTAGATATTCTAACACTCTCTCTCAAGTTGGTACATAGATATTGGACATGCCCAACTTTTCGAAAATGCTATTAAACATTTTACTAGTCACCTTTTTGGTGAAGACATTAGCCAATTGTTCTTCTGTCTTTACAAAAAGAGTGTAGATAAGACCTAAGCTTAGCTTCTCTTTGATGAAATGCCTATCAATCTGTATATATTTGGTTCAATAATGTTGAATTGGGTTATGAGCAATATTGATTGCTGCTTTATTATCACAATAAAGTCTCATTGGGTTGCACAAATCAACACCAAGTTCTATCATCATAATTCGTAGTCATAGGAGCTCATATACACCATGTGCCATAGCCCTAAACTCGGCCTCGGCACTAGATCATGCAACAACTCAAGTGACTAGGTTGCCTCCAACAAAGATACAATACCCAGAAGTAGATCGTCTATGTGTGATTGATCTTGCCCAGCATCTGTATACGAATCAATCCTCATATGATTATGTCCAAAAAACAGAAGATCTCTCCTAGGTGTTGACTTTGGATATCGGAGAATTTTAAAGATTGCCTCTAAATAAGATGATCTTGGAGAATGCATAAAGTAACTCACCATGCTTACAACATAGGCTATTGTGGCAACATGGGGGCTAAAAAAAGAAAGAGACTTGGCCTAGTATATGAGAGAAATTATTTTACCCACAAGTCTCAGGTACCTACCAGTATCAACCTTTGTATCATTGTAATTCTCACTAAGCCGATGATTTGATTCAATCAGAGTATGACAAGGCTTGCAACCATTGATTAGACTTAATAATTACAATCATTGATTTCACTGTAGGTCCTAGCATTTATTAGGATCCATTACCTATAAAATAGTTGAGATTATCAAGTCTAATTTTTAAGTTTAATTTTTAAGTCCATTTAGCATTACTCTTTCTAACTCATAGACTGGGTCCTTGAAACAAACTGAGGTCCGGGGAAAGGAAACAAAAAAGTAGCGAAAGAATCAAAGAAGACAACTCTTCATTACTAAGCTCCCCTTGAAGAGTAGTCTTCGGACTAGGAAAATAGGGCATAGATTTGAAAAATGTTACATCCATATTGACAAAGTGTCGTCAAGTAGGATGATGATAACATCAATAACCTTTATGAGTGGCAGAGGAGAAACCCAAGACCTCCAAAGGAGATTTGAAAGATAAAACACGTGAAGGCATTCGATTAATGAGATAGGTTGCTATAAGAAGAGCATCTTCCCAAGAGGTTTTGGTAACATGCATGGTAAATAAGATTGCACGAGCAACCTCCAACAGATGGTGATTTCTTACGCTCAGCTACACTATTTTGTTGTGGAGTATCAACATAGGCGGTCTGATGAATAATGCCATTTGTTTCCAAATAAGAATTAGATGAACCATCAACATACCACCATTGGCTGGTCGAAGCACTATAGTTTTCACATCAAATTGGGTTAGAGATCATGCTATTAAATTTTTTGAAGCATGTAGAGACCTTACTTTTGTCACGAAGCAAATACACCTAGGTAACACGGGAACAATCATCAATAAATATAACAAACCATCAATGACCAGACAAAGTAGATATACGAGATGGACCCCACACACCAGAATGTACACGAGCAAAAAGTGAAGTGCTTTAATATAAACTAGGAGGAAATGACACACGACTATGTTTTGCAAGTTCACACACTTCACATTGAATCTTAGAAACATCTAATTTTGAAAACAAAGTAGGGAACAATTTCTGCAATAAAGAAAAAAAAGGATGGCCAAGATGCTGACTCCATCGAATCAGTTGATCTATAGATGCACTAACACCATAACTAGCAGAATGGACGGCTAATTATGTTGCATGGGTTCTAGATGCAGGAGAATACAAGAGGTAGAGATCCCTCCTCTCACTACCACTGCCAATTGTTCTCTTCATGTCCAAGTCCTGAAAAATACTGTGTAGGAAAGAAAGTCACACTACAATTCAAGAACTTGGTTATACTACTAAAATGTAAAAGATTAATATAGAAATTAGGAACATGTAAACGACGGAGACATTAATGTGGATTCATATTTGCATTCTTGTTTTGTTCTTTGGGCTGCTCCTTTTACAAACTAGATGCAAGATTTTCTCTCATTTGTGTGTATGTGGGTATTAAATATTATATTTAATGTTATACCATATTATTGCAGGAAGGTGTGAATATTTTGGCTGTTAATTATGGTTCTCCTGGGACATGCCAGTATCCTCGGCTACTGAAACTTGTAAGTGTGGATTAGTTTCCCCCCCCCCCCCCCCTTTTTCTTTTCTCTCTTTCTTTTTTTGACCTCAAATTCCAAGTGAATAACAGTGTAAAAGCAAAGGGGATGACTCCTCTGAAATTCATGTTTTTTAGAGAATGCCAACATAATGGCACTTGGTGTCAGCTCTCTCCCTCGCTGTTTTTAAATTATTGTTTTTCTGAAATGTTTTATTTCTGGTGGTTTGTAGAAAGTGATAGGGTCCATGTTGAATGCACTTTTGAGGAAGAATAGATGAAATGCAATAGCAAATGCTAACTTCATATTACTCGTAGCAAAGTGTTTTGAAAATGAGGGATTTTATGTTCATTAATTTGGTTCCAACATCTGTAAGGTCCTTGCCAAAGAGTTATCTTTGAGAGTAAAGTAGATTCCTAGTGAAACTATCTAGCAATGTCAATGTTATTTAGGGAAGAAAAATTTTAGATGTTGCTCTTGTCCTATCATCGTGGTGGATTCTAGATTTAGAAGGAAGGAAGGATTAGTTTCTTGATATTTATTTTGAGAAGACTTATGACTACATATATTGGAGCTTTTTGTTTTTTATTTTTATTTTTTGCAATGAAAGGATTTGGGTGTAAATAAAGGATGTGGATTATTGATTGTTTGCAATCAATGAATTTTTTAGCCATGTTTAATGGTAAAACTAAGGGTAGGTTCAAGGCACTAAGAAGGCTTAGACAAGGTAATCCTTTATGGTCTCTCTTTTTTTTTCCTCTCTAGTGGCTATGGGACCGAGTATGTTAGTAATAAGGGTTGAAAGATACAAATCTTGTAGGAGGATTTGTAATTATGAAGAGGAATTTTATTGCACACTCATGGCATACGGTTGGTATAATATTCTTTTTTTACATTGTAAATAATCTGATGTGTAGAGTTCGGTTTGTATACACAAGATCAAATTATCGGATTTTTGTATGATATGAGTAAAAGTTCACAGTATTAGATGAAATTGGATACACCATTAGTAGAATTGTAGTGAAATCTTTTGGTATAGTTTGTCTTGTCTCTGCAATAGTACATTTTATGTATTGAACATAACTACTGTCTTCGAGGTTATTATCTTTTTATTAACTAAATAAGAAAATAAATACTCATGGTTATTATGATTGTTTAAACTCTTAAACTTGAGATATTTAATGGACACGTGCATATAATGATTGTTATTTTAATTCATCATATGGTGAGATTCATATTTGAGTCAAAAAATTGGTAAATTGGGATATGACATTATTTGTATCGTGGAAATTAATTATTAAAGAAAATCACCTCCAGGTTAAATGGGTTGATGATGTCCTCTTGAGGAAGTTCATAAACTTTGTCCATGTCAAATCTTGCAGGTGGATTTAATTATTCGACATGACAAATAAATTAAGTGTTAAATCTCAAGAATAAAAAAAATTTAATTAAATATAATTTTTAGTTATTTAATTAATTGACAGACATGTGTAAAAATCTTAAACGTGAAGAGATTATTAAGCATATAATAAGGAGCTTGAAATATAATTTTGAGATAAGGTTCGGGAGATCAATAATAAATTTTTAGTGGACTAACTTATTATTAATGAAGCTTAGGATACTTATTTTGGGTTAGACATAGGATTCTTAGACCCATTGAAAGTCCAACCTCTATTGTAGCCTATAATTATAAATACATGCACTTTCTGATTCACTCAGCTATATACTTTACATCACATTTAAAAGAGGCAGAGAGAAAGAGAGAGAGTGAGAGAGAAAATTCGGAGTGTTGCAGCCTAGATTGCATTTGATTTTTGGCGTTGAAGAACACATAGTAGAAGATCGTGAGATCTATCGAGTCGGTTGTTCAATCTGCATTAGTTTGTGCTCGTGATGTGATTGTTAAAGGTAAACCCTAATTCCAACTTGAAGGGTTAACAGATAAATAATTTTTTTGTATTCGATCATACGCGCTGTCATTGGATCTTGTGATTGTCGTTTCAACATTAACCCTAAGTCTCTCCTTAGCCATTCGCCTCCATCAACTTCAACCACTCTCTCTCTCTCTCTCTAGCCTCGAAGACATCTCTTACCACCAGCTCACAGTATCGATTTAGCCTTGATTAGCTTTCTTTCTCTATCTCCCAGCTCACAATCTTGATCTACCTTGATTCGCTCTCTTTCTCTATCTCTCTCTTTGTCTCCGTCTCTCTCTCGTTGAAGACATCGCTCATCGCCGACTCATAGGATCAATCTCAACCTCGATTAGCTCAATCTCAATGTCGATCAACCATTATCTCAAGTCTCAGCCTTAGCGTCGATCAGCCTTCATCATAAGTCTCTAGCTTAACTTCGATCAACCTTCATCTTAGATTTTCTTCTTTCTATATAATCTTTGTAAATGGTTTCTCTCTCTCTCTCTAGGAATGGCAATGGGCCAGGGGAAAAATAGAAATTCGTCCAAATCTGTCCCGTTTGAATGAGGATGGACCTTACGTATTGGATAGTAGACGTATACGAGGATATCCATATAAACCCATGCAGGGATAAACTAAAATTAACCCCACCATATCCCCGCCCCACTAAGTATATTAGTTATATATATATATACTCCCAAGGACTCGGCCCCAATTCAGATGTCACTGCCTTCTCTCACTCTCTCGCAGCCTCGCTGACAAGGTAACGTGCCTCCTCTCTATTTGTTCTCTCTCTCTCTGTGTCTTCTACAGTTCTACCTTCGGCGACTTCTAAATAGCACACCTACACACACTCTTTCCCTTTAACCTCTCACACACACACACACACACACTCTTTCCCTTTAACCTCTCACACCACACACACACACACACACACAACACTTCGACCAAAGGAAAAAAAGATGGATAGAAAGAGCACAACATTGCAGAGCCACATATTCAACCCTAAATCACATTTTGTTTGCAATTATACAAACATAAGACAAAATTGAGATTTTTGGGACACATACCGGTGAACAAAGGCTATTTCTCTTCTTTTTGACGCTGTAACGAACACACCTCATTGCACCCCAATTATTTTGATTAATTTTGGTAAGTTAGTAATTGGGGTTTTATGGATAAAATTGATTTTTCATTGCAGTGGCTATTATGTTATTTGTACTGCAATTGTTATGATATTACTTAAGTGAATTGCTAGTTTAGTAATTGGGTTTTTTTTAATATGACTTTTTTTGTAATGCTTATGATATATTTTTTAATTTTTTTTTCTTAAAATTATAGACATTAAATGTTATGGCTAGGGACAAAGGTGAAGGCGAGGATGGGGGGTGGGGATTAGAATTTATTCGTGGGATGGGAATGGGGATTACAACTATCTCAGTTAACAGGGGTGGACATGGGATGGACTGACTTTTTTTTAAGTGAATGGGATGGAGACTACACCCCCCGATCCACTGTCATTCCTAACTCTCTCTCTCTCTCCCTTTTGAATTTAGCATAGATCTAAGGGTTTATGGTAGCTCCAAGAGTAAGGAATTCCAATTTTCCAATTTTAATTGTTGTATGAAAACTCATTTGATACCAATTTTAAAACAAGTCATTTTATTATATTCATATTACCAATTTCATGGAATTTAAAGTATGTTTAATGCTTGAGTGACGTTCCGTGAACCCTCAAATCTGTTGCTTAATGAAACAAATTTGAACTAAAGCTGTGATGTTATTTGGTTGTTTTGAGTTGTCTTTTATAATATGGTAATGGTGAAATTTGGTTATTGAGGAATATGTTGGATGTTGAATTTGGGATGTGTTCACTTGTTTGGTTTTAGAAATTAGAACCTTTTGTATTAAAAATCTCGTGTGTTTTACTCATATGGATTGTTTATTTATTTTTTTTATGAGTTCATTCTTATAGTTTTATATGTTTTTCTGATGTGGGTTTGCATCATTAAATGTCATATTCTTGTGTTAATTTGTTAATTAGTTAGCTGGAATAATCAATTGGAATGTATAGCGGATTTTTAATGACAAACAAGTTAAATGGGTCAAGTATGTTAAAAGGGTTATCGTGTTAACCTGACTCTACCCAACATGATTTATTTATTAAACGGGTTAAACGAATCATGTTGTGTTACCTATTTAATAAATGAGTCATGTTCGGTTTTATGATTTTCACCCGTTTATTTAAACGAATTAGGTATGGGTTTAATAATTTTTGACACGAAGCTGCTTAAACCGACTCGCTTGTCACTTGGCTGGCCTAATTTCATGGTTGTGACAGTTAGTCTAGTCTTTGAACTCGCAAGTTAGATATTTGTCATCTACTTTGGATGTTTAAGAGATGGTTCACGGATATCAATGTTTGGTTCCCTTGGACGATTTAGGGTTTACCACCTTGGGAAGTCTATAGGAGCTTGTATGCTCTCTGTAGTATGTAGAGAGATTACCTTTGGATCCATAAGTCTAGATTGGTCCTAAGAAGCACTCGTGAGCTTTGAGAAAGCTTTATTCTCCGAGGGACAATTATTAAGTTGAGTGACTTTCTGACTTCACCCATCGAGTCTAGGATATCTGTAGAGAGTTGATAGGTTAGATTTGGTATATCCCTATCATGCTCAAGTGCTTACTATCCTTACAACTCACAATTTTTGGATTTAAGTTTATTAGGTTTTAATACTTTTCTATTTTTTTATGCTTGAATCGTTTTGTGCGCCTTATGTGTGTTTATGCTTTTATTTCTTTATTTGCATGGTTAGCACACTTAGTTCTTGCAAACCAATTATGTTTTGGACATCAGTAAACAAATCGTGGATGCAATTTGATGTCCGATCACCACATAGGTGTATTTGAAACCTTAGAAAGATTTTAAACAACCATTTACTCAAAAAGCTTGAGTTGTTGAAGAGGGTATAATTTAAGTATTTATACTTCAACACATCCTCTCATATACAAGACAATATAGATTTTGGGCCTTGCATGTCGAAATCTATTTAATTATTAGGGTGATGGCGAGATTCGAATATAAGTCCTCCTGCTCTAATACCATATTAAACAACCATCTATTCCTAAAGTTTAAACTGTTAGAGAAAGTGTAAGTTTAGTATTTATACTTCAACAAAAGACACTTGGATTGTACTTACTAGAATATCGATTTAACAATGAGTATCACCATTTAGATATCCTTTTGTTTACCCCCAAGCTATGAAACACACTCTCAAGAAAGTGACGTATCCATGTCGGATACTGACACTCCTCGGACACATGTCCAATTCTTTAGACTGTTCTTAGTACTAAACAATAAACATGCGTTGACATGTGATTAACAAAACTTAAAATTTGACTAATTAGTATCTTAAACTATGAGATTAGATATAATTATCAAAACTAAACATGTTAAAGTTATACTCAAAATTTAAATAAAAGTAAAAGATACATAAAGATGTAGAAAAAAAAAACTATTGAGAAAATCAAAGCAATCATTTAAATTATATATATTTGGTACATGTCTACAAAAAAATTGATGATTTTTGACTATTATAGTGTTAGTCTAAAAATTCACACTAGATGATTAAACATAATATTTATTTATCATAAAGTATTAATTTTTGTATGAATAATATGTCAATGGCATTGTAGTTGTGATAAATTATATAATTATATGTATAAAATACAACTGTAGTGTGTCCTCAGCATATTCGTGTCCTTTTTTGAGAAATGACATGTTTGTGTGTACGTGTCAGTGACCATGTCGTATCCATGTCCCGTGTCCGTACTTCTTAGCCCCTAAGAATCCAAAGCAAGATTGTACATTATTTGTACATTTTTATCTACTTTCATATGGTATTTTGATGTTAGCATGTCATATATTTATCATACACATTTACCCCGCTTGTATGACCCCCACATATTTGCATACTGCTGGTCCTTAATTCCTTTGTGGACTTCTCAGATTCATCACCCTCGTGCTCATTGAATATCTTACATATTTCGCCGTTGTATGCTACATTGAATATTTTATTGTTCTCTATTTTTATCTTAATGATTACCATTTGAATTTTGACAATTTTTGACAAAAATTGAGGGAGAGGTATTGTTTTGTTATTTGTTGTGTGTACTTGTGTGCTGGCTTGCGAGCGGAGTTGGATTCTTGGAAGTCCTTGTGTACACTGGTTTGTTAGAGCAACAGGTTAGCAAGGGTTCAATTGGTCTGCTCTACTTTGGTGGATAGAAGCTGAGTTGGATTCGTGGAAGTTCTTCTCATGGAAGTATGCTCGAAAGAGTAGCCAGATTGGATTCAGGCGGAGCGGCCTCACAACAATGGAATGAAATAACATCACAGTAGCAGTGGTGTCAAAGTAGTAGAGTAGGTCTCTTAATGTATTCATTGTATATTTTAATTTGAGTGACTGAATATAGTGAGAATTGTATTGTATTAGAATGAGAGGCAAAACCTTGTATTCTGGGTTTTGACATGAAATTGCCAATGGAGGATGTTGTTAGTTATAGGACCGTGTTGGTAATTTCATGATTGTTCCTTTAGCTCTAGGTTGTATTAGGATGAAGACATAGGTTGGAAGAGCTATCGACAAACCTGAAGTGCATTGGAGCGGTCATGAAGCATGAAGTCAAAAGAAGAAGTTAAACCGGGTCAAGGGGTGGGTGACTTCAACAACCAGATAACTTCGAGCTAATAGAAAGTTGTGTCTAGGTCAATTAGGTCACATTTATAGGTTAGGCACAATTACTAATGACCGGACTGGCCTATTCCTAAAGTTGGCAGTGGTTGGTCACTTCTGGACTTAGGCTGGTCAACCAGCCCTCTGAAGTTGGTTGACCAGGTATTGGCAGTTCAAAATAGAGCCCTTGGGCAAGCCATTGCTTGCACCTCTATAAATACCCATCCTCTTCAACAGAGGAAGGATGGAGGTTTTGGGACCATCCTCTCAAACACTTCCCTATGAGATGGAAGAAGGGAAAATGTTACCAAATTGTCCCTCCACCCAAGAATGCTTGGCATACACCGGCAGATCACACCCATAGGCCATAGTCTTCCCTGAGAAAGTGTAACGCCCCGATTTCTCGGAGGCGTTACTTAATTGATATGCTTCTACAAAATATCTTCAAACACAGGGCTAGAGGTCTAATTAACTCAAAAATAAATAAAAATAATTTCCAAAATATATAAACGAATCTCCTCTAACTATATATTACAATGGAAGTAAAAGTTGAAAATCTCCACTTTGTTTGAAATCTCAATTCGGGTCCTTTCCTTCCAAATTATCCTAAAAAATATTAAAAGCGGGGATTACTATGGCATGAAACAATATACTCAACAATAAAATGCAAATGATCAAATCCCAAATAACTCAATCGATAGGCAATCATGGACAACGGATCAAGAATCAAATTCAGTATGTCACATTGATCAACTACGATCAAGCATATCTGCATACTCGGTTCATCTCGGTGACATGACAAGTGACACTTGGGCATATAAATTCATACTCAAGCCGAACAATATTATAACGTGAACCACATCCACCACCAGAGTCACCGCCAATAGTACCATTAAATTTCATGTAAGTGCTCCTTCTAGTAGGACCATTCATTGGACGATTCTTGACATTATTCAAAAAACCCATTGTGAAAGTCACGGTCAACTATGCCGCAAATGGAACCACACGAACCAATAATACACAACAATCAATAATCCCACCAAACTGGAGAGAGAACAAGAAATTCAACCAGAAACCCATCACAGTAGCAAATAGACAAATCAGGGACTTCGTCGGAGCAGTTACCAGAAACTACCCAGGGAACAGTGATTGCCGACCACCTCTTTCAGGCAAAAAAAACACAAAATCAACCAAAAAAAAATGGGTACCTCGGATTGAGAATGGATACCTCAAATTCACCCTTATTGTCCTTCAGTCGCACACTAGGCAAAATTTCCAAAGGCAGAATCTCCCAAACAGCCTTGAATGTAAAGGCTGAACAACTAATTAGAAAAACTCCTATGGGTAAACCAAATACCTATGGGTTACCCAAAAACAACCTTCACAGGGCTTAGTCGGCACCTTTAGGACTGGATCGAAGCATCAAACATCCTTGGATTGCGTGAAAATAGCAAATTGAAGAATCGGCTCGGTGAAAATAGGAAAGACTACTTAAACAACTTCAAAAAATTAAACAAAAATCACTATAAATACTAGCATAAAAAATCGAGTCTGGGCATGGGTTTGGGTTGCCGGAAAATCTGAGTCTCTGACATCATACTGAATTGGCATGATGTCATCCACTGATGATGACATCAGCAACATCAGTAGTTAGGTTTTTCTGTTGGAGACTTTCGTTGAAGTATTACATTAGACTATGCTCACTTGAAACCCAAATATTAAGGATTGTAGTTTAGGAAATAGAAAAAGAGGGAAAAAGAACAGAGGAAAAGAGATTGGGAAATAATGTTCTGGGTAAGATGCATTGCCCTACACGCTACACCCTACACCCTTTATTTATAATAGACTGATAATATGGGTAATTACAATATTACACTACACTACTAATAATGTAAAAAATAAGAACTACTCTAACATATGTAAAAATAAGAACTACGCTAACAGAGTGCATGGTGAGTAATAGTAGATTGGTATGTCAGTCAAGAAGTAGGAAAGTATTGATGTAGGGTAAATCAAATGGTATAAGTTGTGTACATAACCATTAATATGTTGTTTCTTGTTTCAATTTCAGCCCACCAAGTGGTCTTTCAACTCGCACACAGTCTTAAAGAACAGTGAGCAGGCACCTAGGTAAACTGTTCATGCATTGTTTTTCCCTTCCATCTTCTGACATTGTGTGTATGAATGGTTTGATATTATGATCAATCTCGTACCTTTATAGCCACCAATGTTCATGTTGTACACCTATTGCTCCCGTGGTACATTTGAAGCTTGCCAAGCCAAATGACTAACTGCAACTTTCTAGCCTGGCCGTTTAATTAATTTTGACATACAAGGCCTATATTGCATTTTTTGAGTTGTCATGAATGCATATTTGCATTTGCATGTTCGAGTTATTATAGTGCAGTTATGATACAGAGCTCCAGCCTTTTTGGAGGAAATTCCAGGCAGCGAAAATGGAGAAGGTGAAGGAATACAGCCACCAGAAAGGTCATTCTGGGCTAAATATGTGAGCTCCCAAAGAATTTTATATTTGTAATGATTCCCATTTCTCTTCAGCAGTAGTGCTTAACATGCTTCAGTTTTTACTGATTTTACATTCTTTTTTTATCTTTGTTTTAGTGGATGTATTTAATCCCTCTTGGACTTATTGTCATGAATGCTATCACGCAAGCCATGAACATGCCTGAAGAACAGGCAAGTGCGCAAGCAGCATCCCAAAGTCAGCAGCCAATTGCTGCAACCCCACGTGGGCAAAGTACTTCTGTGCGAAGAAGATGATCGGTTAGTTCTACTTTCACTTGAAGATTAGCTTATGTTCATCTTGTTATAAGAAAGCCTATGTATATTGTTGTGCTTCTTTGTAACCAAATTTATTGCAGGACGGGATTATTACATTTCTTTGTAACCAAATTTATTGAATGACTGGGTTTTTTTCGTTTTCCCTCTCCCTGCAGTAGCAGCATATGCAATCTACAATTAACCGCCATCTGCTGCAAGGTTTCTGTTGTATCTGCTGTTAGGCAGTCGCTAATGTTTAACGACAGATACTTCTGAAGTTTTATGTGTTGGATTAATACTGAAGTACTTGTACTTCAACCCAGGTCTGACGTGGTGACAAAATTAGACTCCTTTTTTCCCCATTTCCTATGGTTTCCAAATTGTTTAGAGTTATTTCATGATTGAAGGTGCTATTTTAATGATAATTTGAAAGAGTTGTTAGACTTCATCGAGAGGAGACCGTTTGTTGCAATTTACGTTGTTTTGGAAGTGAATCTATATTTCTTGTGCCCGAAGGGTGCTTTATGTGCTTTCATAAACAGCAACATAATACTCTTTTACCACTAAATTGTTGTCATAGCCTTATTTCTAATAATTCCTTCATATGATAATGAATTAGTCTATCAAGTGTCTAGCACAGGACAAATGTCCTTAAGATATTGAAACTCTACAACAATTACGATCGGTATACCTCATGTTGAACCATGACACTATGTCACACTGGTCCTACTTTATAATGATGTCGACTCGGAATTCGTGCCCTTGCAGATAATGACTTGGATGAGATGCCTGACTAGATAATAGTGTACATACAATATAGGTCTCAGCTCGAATTATTGGTCTTGAAATGGCAAAAACGTGCCTTCTGGCCTTTTCCAGGACAGCTAATTGTTTCTCTGGAATGGGATTCTTGAGTCCAGACTATTTATCTAACGTTGTTAGTAATGCTCATTCTAATATTGGGTATATAATAATGAAAAATTATTTTCATTCCTTAATATTTGGTGGTATTTTTCATTCCCAACTACCATCACTTGTCACCACCACCACAACTAGCACCACCCGGGGTCAAGGACGAGGTCGGGGCCAGGCCTAGGTTTTTGGTTGTGTCTAGTTTGGGTTCGGGTCTAATGATTATTCAAATATTTATTTATCTAAATATGAATAAATTTTCAATTCTATTATTACGCTTAATCTTAGTTGTTGCCAAACATTAGAATGATAATGTATATATTATCTTATTTCTATCTTGATTTCATTCTCGTAAAAATATTATCGCTTATCAAACGCAAGTAAAACCAGTGACGTCCTTTTGTATAAGTGATGGTTTTGAATCTTTCCTTAGCTAGTTGCATTTCGGATCTGTATAAGTAAATTTCATTTGGAAGAAATTTGGAAGTTTGATTGGTGTATGCAAACATGGCTTAACATGGTTTTGGGCATCCTATGCAAGTCAAATAACCCAAAATCTTATGTTTTGACTTCTGTGAATAGTTTGTAAAGGTGATGGTGGGCTACACTTTTCTTTCTGTGTCTCGGTGCTAAGTTTGTTTGTCTATTGGGGTTTTAGAGAGGGAACCCTCCCTTATTCATCGTTCCTTCTTTGGTTGTTAAGATGGCATTTGGTTGTTAATATCTTTCTTAATAGCGATATTGACATTCTACTTAACCGTGGACTCTGCTTTGGCAGATAAAGCATTGAAACCTTTTTGTGCTTTTCTTTGAAACTTTGTAAACTTGAGTAAGGAAATACATGCACGCACACCTTGAAGCAGGCGCACTCTTTGGGAAGTTTCCACCTCATCCCAATCACAAGCAGAGGTTCACTATAGTTGGGGTACTTTGATTTTTCCCAACCGGAAAAAGTAAAATGCATTCAGTCCTACTTGTTGAGAAATGGAGCTACAGGTTGAGGGCAGGAAGCATGTATATTTTAAATAGGGTACACATTGGTTCCTGAATTTTGCATTTGGTTTTAATTTGTTCCCTAAACTTTCAATTGTCCAAATTTAATTCCTCAACTATACATTGTCTCAATGAAGTCTACATTAAAATAAATCATATTGAGATAGTCTCTAATTGATCTAACGGTAAAAATTAATAGAAGAACTTAATTAAGATGAAATTAATTATTGAGGGATTAAATTAGGACAATCAAAAATTTAAGGACCAAATTAAAACCAAAGGCAGAGTTAAGAGACTAGTTATAATTTTTACCCTTTTAAATACTCGCATAGGTTTGTAATCAATTGAGAAGTATTTTTAATTACGCATGGTAAAAACACCTAAGACTTTTGAATCTAACAAAGGCTTATTGAGTAGCTAGATTCTTTTCTTTTTTTATTTTGATGAACAAACACAAAGTCATACACACAAAAAACCCAACTTACACGAGAGGTAAGTGCAACCGAATAGAGATAGAGAGAACTTTCTAGGACCTACTAAAACACAACACCCAGCCAACTGACTAGATGAGGGTCCAATAACCATTAAGTACTCACTCACCCTCGTTACGTCGCTCGACATGGGATAAGGTTTTTTGATGAACATGGCCAGTCATACACACAAGAAACCCAATTTACACGAGCTGAATTCAACTTTTTACCAGTATGACCACTGTACATTCGAAAGGTGTTAAAACCAGGAAGTTTAGCCCTAGTCACAGCAGTACATTCGAAAGCAGGAGCTCTATTTAGTCTGTTCAAAAAAAAAAGAAAAAGGAGCTCTATTTAGATAAAATGGACTTCTGGGCAAACATGCAGGATTCAATATTGGTATAACCTATGATTCCCAAGTTCCTCGTTGTCGATCATCAGTGAAAAAAGATATAAACTCTGAGACCAAAGACACTGCCAACAGCAGAAAGAAAAGAAAAACACCCTTATTTATAAGATGGGAGAACTCGATGTGCAATACGCAGGCTCCTTGCAATGTTACAAATTTCCAGTTCAAGCAGCCTATACACTCCAAAAATGGTCCAAAGTTGCAGTTTGGCCATCAACTTAAAATGTACTAAGATATATTAGTTGCGGCATCACAAAATAGTATGGGTGATACACAAGACATGTTAGGTAGTATGATAAATTGAATATGGCAAGAGATTCAAGCCATAGATGGCTTCGTTTGGGAACTATATTTAGCTGATTTGATGTAGACTTCTTGGACAACTTAGCCTAGTCGCATGAGAGTCGTGTTTTATAATGCAATCTAGAATGGACTTAACATGAAAGCATACATGTAGTAGTTCAAGCCAACAGGCCTAAGGTTACATAAGTCGCGCTTGACCTAGGACTCGGTCAAGCATAATAATGCATTACACCAACAAAATTCTTACATCAATAACATCGATGTTTCAAAATGTTACAACAATTGGGACAATATACAACTGAAGGTAAATGCCGTGCCCATCAATTTGAGAGACGATAGATGGTGAAAGACCTCCTCATAGTTCATCCTACAAAACCAACAAAAAATGTTTAAAATACAGGATCAATTGCAACAATTTATTTAAGTGCAGGTATAATATGCTCAATTTAGACTGTACTTTGAGAAGCCAAGCCAAAATATATGGATAGAAGTTATTTCAACTGTTTTTGTTTACGATAAAATATTATTAAAGTGAAATAAAACAAAGAAAGTAGCAGGTGAGAGGACAAGGAGTCCTCAATAGGACCATAAAAAGGGGAAAGAAAGAAGAAATAGGTACAAACCAAAATTATAGTAGAGCTAATCTATGATTTTTCTCAATTTTTTTGAGATTTTTGGTGCTTCGTTGTATTTTTCCTTTGATTTTTTAAAAAATAGGCCTATTTTTCAGTTTTGCGATTTTCAGCCTTTTTCTGAGTGAATTGTTCCTTGGAATAAACACTATTAGCACCGATCTACAATGTTCAAGGGTTGCCCGGTGAGTTGGAAGTTTTTTTTGGCCTTGGGCAGTCTGTTTTGTGCTCTGACAATGATTTCACCCATTCTTTGTCATTTTTGGGTTTGATTAAATGCAAGTTTGAGATAGTAGTGGTGTTTCTTGTAAATTTTTTTGTATTTTGAGCCATTTGACATATATCCCTTTAAAAAGAGGTAGAACTCAAATTAAATGTGTCATAATCTAGCACAATCTCTTAGAAACAGTCAAAAAGTGTTACAAGTCAAATTAGACTTCAAACTGAAAATCACAACCTACAAATTACAACAGTGAAGCTTGATGGGCACAATTACCTTTCTTGGTTGCAGTCGGCTATAGTTGTTTGTTAGGCAGTAAGGGAAAGATGGGTTACTTGACCGGACAAACTGAAGAACCAAATACTAATGATCTACTATATGATAAGTGAAAGACTAAAAATGGTTAACTCTTGATTACTACACTCTATTCAACCAGAGATTAGCAATGGCTATTTATTTTTACGTATTGTCAAGAAGATTTGGGAGGCAGTATCACAAAACTTCTCGAAGAAAGGCAACATGACACATGTAATGAGTTGAAATGTAAGATTCACAATACTAAGCAAAAGGATTCCCCTTTGGCAACGTATTTTCATACCTTGTGGGGGGCAATGGTAGGAATTGGATCACTATTAGATACTTGACATGGAGTATGCTAAAGATGCCTCAAAACTATAGAAGTTGATTAAACAGGAGAGGAATTTTGAGTTTCTTGCTGACTTGAATCTTGAGCTTTGATCAAATTAGTATTCAAATCATATGGAAGGAACCTTATCCTTCCCTACGGGCGGTATATGCTTATGTTAAGTCAAAAGAGGTAGGCAAGGGATCATGCTTCATCCTATGCCCCAAGAGAATACTACCACTTCTCGAGATAGCTAACTCGGAAGCAAGAAAGTTGAGAGAGGACATGCAAATGATGTTCATCTGATGATAAAGATAAGTTGTATTGTGATTACTGCCATAGGTCAAGACATAATAGAGAGACTTGCTAGAAATTACATGATCGTCCTTAATTTGGAGGTAGAGGAGGATGATCAGGTGGTAGAGGAGGGCCTCAAGCCTATCTTAGGGCTATAGCGGAGACGTCTTCACCTAGTCCAGGTCTTTCTCCACCATCGATAGCAAAAACAGTGGGTCATATTAAGGAGGAAATGGAGAATATACATCGCCTTATTTCGAATTTGGAGACAACTACTACTACATCCACTTCTTTTTCCCATGCTGGTAACCTTTCTACAGCATTGAGTGCATCTTGTAGTATTCCTTCTTTCCCCAGTATCATTAATCCAAGTGCCTCTGACAATATGACTGGACTATCTACTTTATTCTCATCATATATTGCTTGATCATAAAAACATGTTAAAATAGCTTATGGTTCCTTATCATCTGTAGCTAGTAAAGGTTCTATTCTAGTCACTTCATCTATATCTCTCATCGGTTTTGCATGTTCCTAATCTTTCAAACAATTTTATTTATGTCAGTGGCATTACCAAGAAATTAAATTGTAGTGTAACATTCTTTCCTTCGTATTGTGTCTTTTAGGATATTGTCACGAGACTAGCGAATAGCAGTGGTGAGGAGAGAAATGGTCTCTACTTTTTGAATTCTTAGGAGTCATGCAATGCTACAATTACACAAGCTCGTAAGTAAGAAAGATGTGATACTTTTGAGGAATAAATTTGGCTACTATATTGGAGATTCGAACATTCTCCATGTGTTTCGTTGCAAAAATTATTTCATTTTTTTTTTCTAAGGGGAATATCTTTTAATTTCACTGTGAAGCATGTAAACTTGCAAAACACTATTATGTGTCATTTCCTAATAATTTCAATAAACGTATTTCACCTTTTACTATTCTTCATACGGATGTATAGGGACCTTTCCAAGTTGCTAGCTTATCTGTTTCAATGGTTTGTGACAATTATTGATGATTTTTCTCGTATCACTTGGGTTTACTCATTGAAAGAAAAAAAATGAAGTATTCTCTTGTTTCCGAACAATCCACAAGATGGTACTTACTCAATGTAGTATTCAAGTACAAATTGTTTGTTCTAATAACGAGGGTGAGTATGTTTATGAGGGACTTTGGTCTTATTTTGCTAAGCATGGTATTATTCACCAAATAACTAGTAAATGTTACACCTCAACAGAATAGGGTTGCTGAAAAAAAGAATTACCATCTATTAGAAGTTGAAAGGGCCTCAATGTTTTCTATAAATTTTCCAAAGTCATATTGGGAAGATGTCATCCTTACATCGGCATACCTTATCAATAGAATGCCTTCTCAAGTTCTAAATTTTCTGTCGCTTGTTGAGGTATTATCTTCCTCTCCTTCCCCTTCTTTCTCTAATTGTTTTTTAGTTCCTCATCGGGTGTCTGGATCATGGTTCAAAGCATTGGTCGATACCGATACGAGTCAGCACTTTCCGAGACAATACCGTTACAAGAGACGTACAAACCCCGAGTCTCGCACGACTCAACCGAGTTATATCCAAATCAATCCCGAGTTGCCGAGTTATTGTCACTGAATTTGCTAAACCAATTTCGATACGCTATAGTATGACCTGAATCTCTCGTCATGTTCAACATTTTCTTTTAGGTCATATTGTCCGATACCGTGGCATAACGCCACGATCGATATGTCTCAGATCTCTCCGAGTCGATGGCTAATACTATGACTTTGAACTATATGGTTTAGATGTGTTTGCTTTGCTCATGTTTGTTAAGAGTATTAGAGTAGTATATGTAAATTGTTAATAGTGTTAGGGTATTATGTGTAAATACAAGAGGGTGTATGTGTAATTCTTATTATTGTGAGTTAACTATAAATACAAGTGATATATGAAAATTATGTTAAGTTTTAACCTCTCTCTGTTTCTCCTTAATATTGTTTTAATCTTCTACAATTAACATGGTATCAAAGCAAGTACGATCATAAATATATATTCTAACTAAATTAATTCTGTTCATCGTGGTGGTACTGTTGTCTATTTGTCGAAACCATCGTGGTGGTGGTGGTACTGTGTTAAGGTGGTTGCTTTCGTGGTGGTGACACTGTGTTGTGGAGGTGTTGCTTCGTGGTGGTGGTAATCGTGTGGTGGTGGTAGTCGACACTGGCGTAGTCAACTTGGTGGCGCCTTGCTTCGTAGTGATATAGTCGACGTTGGTGCAGTTGACTTGGCTGCTGCGCCTGGTGGTTTGCTTCGTGGCTGTGCAATCAGCACTGGTGTAGTTGTTGCAGAGATTTAGGGTTTGCAGAGTAACCCTACTCAGTGAAGAAGACGAAGATCCAAGCAGGTCGGTTTTTAGGTCACGAATCCAAGTCCAAGGGCATAATTACTCTTAAGCCCAGATCCAAACCGGGTCTGGGTCTAGTAGCCTTCAGACCAGACCGGTCTAAGTCCGGTTCAGACCCAGTTCAACCCTAGTTTGATCTAGACTAAGTTGGTTTAGGTAGTTCATCAATTCAGACCGGTTTCTTCAGTCCTTTACTCCAGTTCAATGATCCAGTTCAATTGTTGCTCCGATTCATAGGTCCAGTGAGTTTCTACAAACCTTCAAAGGTCCAGGAAGCTTCTGCAGTCCGTTTCAGCAATACAGTACACTTCTGCAGTCCGGTTTACTTAGTTTTTACACCAGTTCAGTTAGTTTCTACTCTGGTTCATCAGTCCAACACCCTCAGGCTATCCGATTCAGCCTTCTAGCAGTTTTTTTTTCTCTGGTTCAGCATTACAACACTTCTTGTTTGCTATTTGCTACACTATTATGGAACCTAAGCAAGATACCAGTTCCCTTACTCTATCTTTGCCTCCTCCGACTCATGTCAATGGTCCCATGACCTCTGTCAAACTCAATGGAACTAATTATACTTTATGGTCCTGATTTGTTCAAATCTTTCTTCGAGGCAAAGGATTTAATAAATTTTTGATGAGTCCTAAACCCAAGGAAGGCACTCCTAGGTAAGATCAGTGAGAACAAGAGGACGCTCAATTTATTTCTTTACTATTGAATAACAATGAGCCTAGTATTAATTCTACTCTGCTCTACCTTGACACTGTCAATGAGATATAGGATCACTTGACCACTATGTATTCTGGTACAAGTAATTTTACCCGAGCTTATGCGGTGTGCAAAAAGTACTTCTAGCTGGAACAGAGTACTCTGAGTATTGAGGATTATTACTCTTACGTTTGGGGAGTCTGTGAGGAGATAAAGACCTACCATCCGTTTACTACTGATGCAACATGGCAGAACAACATGAGAACATGAATATTGTTAGGTTTTTTGTAGGGATTGAAACCTGAATATGAGGCTATTCGTTCTCAGATTTTGGGTGGTTCTAGTCTTTCCTACTAGAGGTTTTCTCTTGTATCCAACGTGCTACTTTGTCTACTTCAGGTATCAATCATGGTGCTTTCACTGATCGCTCAGCTCTTGTGGTTCCTAATAGCCATAATGATGGTCATCAAGATGGTCGTGGTAGTCGTGGAGGTCATACAGGAAGTCGTACGGGTGATCGTGGGGGCTATAGTGGACCTCGTTCCTGTATTCATTGTGGACGTGGAGGGCACACTGTTAATTTATGTTGGAATTTACATGAAAAACCTTTTGGTACAGCGAATTAGGTTTCCTATCAAGAAGACACCTCTGTTGTTGCTTTCATACCTCGGTCAGCTCCACCAAACACTAGATTGGTTTCTATTACACAAAAGGAGTATACTCAATTTCTGTCCCAGCAATAGGTTGTTCCATCTCCCTCCACTACTACTTTTGTCCAGTCAGGGTACTGCTTCCACTTGTTTACTGTCCTCCACTCGCAGTCCTTGGATCATAGACTTTGGCGCCTCTGACCACATGACTGGTACATCTGATATTTTTTGTACTTATCAATCTGCTACTTCTACACGTAGTGTTACTCTTGCTAATGGTACTTGTTCTAAATTTAAGGTCTTGGGACTACTCACTTGAGTCCTAATATGTCTCTATCTTCCGTGTTATTCGTTTCTCAATTTCCTTTTAGTTTACTTTTTATTAGTAAGCTCGTTCTCTCAATTGTTCTGTAACCTTTTATCCCTCTTATTGTGTCTTTCAGAATCTCAAGACGAAGAGGAAGATTGGTACGGGGCATGAAACTGATGGTCTATATTACTTTGATTTTGATTCACCTACTCGGGCTCTATAGACCTCGTTGTCTCCTTTTCAATGGCATTGTCGTCTTGGTCATCCCTCTCTCCAGAATCTGAAGCGTCATGTTCCCAGTCTGAGTTATGTGTCATTTTTGTCTTGTGAAGCTTGTCAACTTAGTAAGAATCACCGTGTGTCATTTCAATTTAGAGTCAATAACCGTATGTCTAGTCTATTTGAGTTGGTACATTCTTATGTATGGAATCCAATAAAGAATATTTGATCTAATAAATATCCTTATTTTGTGACATTTGTCGATGATTATTCTTGTGTGACTTGGTTGTTTTTTATGATAGCTCGGTCTAAATTATTCTCTATATTTGAGACCTTTCGTAAGAAAATAAAAACTCAATATAATTGTCGTATACGTATTTTACGTTACGATAATGCTCGAAAATATGAATCTGATTTTTTTTTAGCTTACCTTAGTAAAACAGGCATTATTCATCAGACTTCCTGTGCTTACATCTCTCCACAGAACAGTGTTGTTGAACGCAAGAACCATCATTTGTTAGAAGTCACCCGTGCCCTATTATTTCAGATGCATATTCCCCGATATTTTTGGAGTAATGTTGTTCTTATTGCTTGTCACCTTATTAATCATATGTCATCCTCCGTGTTAAATGGGCGAAGTCCATATTCTATCTTTTTTTCTGATAAGTCCTTATTTTTCCTCACTCTTAAGATTTTTGAATGTGTCTGTTATGTTCACAATTTGAGTCCCGGGTTTGATAAACTTAACCCTCGAGCTACCAAATGTGTATTTCTTGATTATTCGTGCACACAGAAGAGGTATCGTTGCTACAGTCCTTCTCTGCGACGATACTTCACTAGTGTCGATGTCACGTTTGAGGAATCTGTTCCATATTTTCGAGCACCTTCTCAGCCTTTGGATCTGCACTTTGGGTTATCTCTTGTACCACCATCTCTTCCCACATCTTCAGATATTTCGTTGTCTGTTGTGTTATCATATACTTTACCTCTTCGTGTATACTGTCGTCGTCCTCGACCATCAACTGAGGTGCCCGTACTGTCTTCCTTGCCGCCTTTTGATCCTAGTCCTTCAGGTAATTTAGACTCTTTACCTATTGCTCTTCGAAAAGGAACTCGTTCGTGTGTTACTAATCATACCATTGCTCATTTTATTTCATATGATACCTTGTCTCCAATCTTCTCTTGCTTTATCTCTCAATTATCTACTATATATCTATTCTTAAGCATTTACAAGATGCATTATCTGATCTGGATTAGAGGAAAGCTATGGAGGCTGAGATGGATGTCTTACATCATAATGGCATTTGAGATCTCGTTCCTTTACCTCTTGGTAAACGAACTGTTAATTGTTATTGGGTGCAAACTGTTAAATTTCATCCGGATAGTTCTGTAGAGCATCTCAAAACCCGACTTGTTGCAAAGGACTTTACTCAGACCTATGGTGTTGATTATTAAGAGACTTTCTCTCCTGTTGCCAAAATTTTCTTTGTTCGTATCTTGATTTCTTTGACTGCTAATCTTGATTGGCCCATATTTTAGTTAGACGTCAATAATGTCTTTCTACATGGTGACTCGGTTGAAGAAGTATACATGGAGCAACCACCTGAGTTTATTGCCCAAAGAGAGTATGATAACAGTGTATGTCGTTTAAAGAAATCCTTGTATGATTTGAAGTAGTCACCGAGGATATGGTTTGGTAAATTTTTAAATGCAATTTCAGAATTTAGTCTTCTTCGATGTCAGATAGACCATTCTGTGTTTCATAGACAAACGAATGTTGGATATGTTCTATTGGTAATTTATGTTGATGATATTGTGATTACTAGAAATGATTGTGAAAAAATTACAAGTTAAAAATTTTCTTGCAAGATCGATTTCATACTAAAGATTTGAGAAAACTCAGGTATTTCTTAGGAATTAAAATAGCACGATCTAAATAGGGTATTTGTTTATCACAGAGAAAATATATACTTAACATGCTAAGAAAGCAGGTTTGCTAGGTGGTAGACCGATTAATATTCCTATTGATCCAAATCAAAAACTATAGATGGATGATGGTGCACTGTTTGAGAATTCGGGTCGGTATCGCAGATTGGCTGGGAAGCTTAATTATCTCACTATTACTTGACCAGATATTTTCTGTGTAGTCAGTATAGTAAGTCAGTTCATGGGGTGTCCTCATGTACCACATTAGGAGGCTGTTACTCGTATTCTACGATATCTCAAACGAACTCGTGGACTTGGACTATTATATCGAGCTAATGGACAGCTTAGAGCGAAAAATTTCTCAGATGCTGATTGAGTTGACTTTCCTTCTAATCGAAAATCAACCACTAGTTATTGTACTTTCTTAGGAGGTAACGTTGTCTCATGGAAAAGTAAGAAGTAATATGTGGTAGCAAGATCCAGTACTGAGGCTGAATATAGGGTAACGGCGTATACGACGAGTGAGTTGACTTGGCTGTTACACTTTCTCTAGAAAATTCAGTTTTCAATTCAACCTCCTTTTCAGTTGTTTTGTGACAACCAGGCAGCTATCCATATTGCTATCAATCCAGTGTTTCACAAGAGAACCAAACATATTAAGGTTGATTGTCATTTTATTCGGGACAAGATAGTAATAGGGGAGATTATGACTCCATTTGTGAAATATGAAGATCAACTTGCAGACATATTTACCAAAGCATTAAGTCGTACACGTCTTATAATGATTTGTTCCAAGCTTGGATTATGATATATATAGTCCAGCTTGAGGAAAAATGCTAAGAGAATTAGGATAGTATATGTAAATTGTTAATAGTGTTATGGTATTATGTGTAAATACAAGAGAGTGTATGTGTAATTCTTATTATTGTGAGTTAACTGTAAATACAAGTGATGTATGAGAGCTAGATTAAGTTTTAACCTCTCTCTGTTTCTCCCTAATATTAATCTTCTACACTTAACAATGTTCCTCCTCGACTCCAAAGTAAGTTAGCTCCTAAAACAACTAAATGCATCTTTCTTTGTTATTCTCAAACACAGAAGAGCTAGAAATATTTTCATCTTCCTTCGGATAAAAAACTTGTGCTCCTATTTGTCTCATCGGTGCATTTCTTTTTATTGGAACAAGGACATAAAAATAATGAGGAACAACAACAACAACAACAACAACAAAAATTACAGCTTTATTTAAGAAGACAAAAGGATAAGAACATTGCCAAACGACTTTCTTGGGATCAGGTAATCCTGCTCTTGAGTTTAAGTTTGATATTCTCATTGCTTTTCAAAAGGTGTTCGAACTTGTTCTCAATATCTCATATCTAATTTTGTATCTTTACATCACCTATCACCCTCTTATCGAGCTTTTGCATTACAGTTGTCCTTTGTGTTTGTTCCTAATAATTTACATGATGCATTGAATGATTCCAAGTGAAAGTAAACAATATGTGAAGAGATGAATGCACTTATAGAAAAATAATACGCAAGATTATTTTAATTAAGAGTATTATTGTAATCTTCAGTTTATAATGAGTAATATAAATATGTGTGATGAGAGGAGAGGTAGGTTAACTCTCCTTCTCCTTAACCCTAACCTCTTTATTCTCTCCTTCCTTGCCTACTTTAAATTCTAAACTCCAAAACTTTAACATGAGATTTCAACTATCCTTCTCACTTCGCCAGTTTACTACTTAACCCAATGTTTTTTCATGATGCAAGTCCACCATCAAAATAGCTTCTGAAAACTACTAGGATTTTAGAGCTATCAAGATTTAAAAATCTCAACCGTATAATTATGATATCACAATGGTGTTTGACTCGAAGTAAAATGATAAAAAGAAGATATTTAGGATATATAGGAAAACTAGACCTTTTGACTCGGTTCCTAAAAGTGGTTTCTGGATTTTCAACTGTGTTTTGTGTTATTAACAACTTTGAGAACACATCAGGAATACTGCAAACTATATCCATATTTTATAAATCAAATTATTTGTTTCATGATTGAAGTTTGCACATATTTTGGGAGTTTGGGATCTCCCACATAAAAAGAAGGTTGGTCACAATGCATGTCGCATAATAGCCATAAAAAAAGATAACTAAGTGCTTGTTCATGCTTACATGATAATCGTCCATGTAATCACGGCGGTCATGCTGCAAAACAAAGCATCCAGGATAGAAATTAATCTCCATACATTTGAAAGAAAAGAGAATCATTATAGAACGCCAGACTACCAAAGCAATAACAATTTTCCATTGCAGAATGTTATCTTGATTGAAAGTTTATGTTCACAACGTTCATAAAATAATCATGCAAGTGAAATCAACAATTCAAGCAAAAGACCACAACTCAAAAAATAGCCATCAATTGATTATCTATAGAATAAAAAATAGAGCGCATTTTCAATTCTCAAACTTTTCGCGGCTGGGATGAAAAAGATTAAATCTTACGAACGACGTTATCTCGAGCTTTTCGTGTATCAAATTACTTCAAAATTATTGATTCGATGCACCAGATTCACACCTAAATTTTGTCTTCCCGCCCAAAAGTTTCCATTTATGATTCCCACATTCATACCTCTAACTTTCCCAAATTCAAGCATTTGACCCCCTCTTCTTCCCGAACTACATACCCGCCTCTACATGTTTACTCCTCTCCCTGACCCTCTCTCATGCCCCTAATCTCCTCACTCTCACTCCCCCTCTGTGCCCTAATCCCAAACCCACCACCGTAAGTGTAACCTTTCTATCCAAAGCTTCCACCTCCACCCCCACTGAAGGTAATCAGTAGAACCCACACCCCACTGACACTGCCTCAACCACTGGATGTTCTCTCTCAGCGTTCCCTCTCTCCTGTCCTTGATCTCATCTCCCTCTTCTCTCTCATCTAACTCCCCGACGCCATCAGCCAGCCACCTACAATGACGCCACCACCCGGACACCATACCACAACGCCACCAGCAACGGTACTAGTGACATATGAATCCCTCTGTGATTGGAGTTGAAGTTGTTCTTGTCAAGATTTCTTTTCAGCAATTCATTTTTGTTGTAGAGTTGACTGAGTTGAAGTTTTTCTGTTCATTTGCTATAGAGTTGATCAGAGTTTTTTTTGCTTTATTATTTTTCTATAGAATTGATTAAGCATTGCACATTATAAGCATTTCACATTTGAATGTGTAAGTTGTGTACACAAGTTAATATTGTTTAAGGGTTTTGTTATAGAAAAAAATCTGTCCTTTTTAAAAAAAAATAATAGTTGGCTCATTGATTGGCAATTTTTTTTTCTTTTGTTATATAGTGAATTTAGACACAGACAATTTCTAGTATATATAATATGCAAAGGCATTATTCTGTTTACCATTTACAAGAGAGGAAAGGACAAAATTTTAAGTGGATAAAATGAAGGACCTACTCAATCCACTGTAAGTCTAATTAAAAGGTGACCAGAACTTAGATTCAGCATGGACTTGTCCACCATGTGTTCATCTTGTTCTACTTCATTTACCTTTTACTAAAATTGTGTTTCCTTAAAAAAAAAAAAAGCCAAGAATGAGACTAAAAGATAGAGTTTCTAGCAAAAGAGATACCAACCCTTCTGTATCTGTCTCTATATCGATCCCTCCGCCGATCATAGCCTCTCTCTCTTCTCCTCCTTTCGCCTTCCTCTCTGGCTCGTTGGGCTTCCTGCAATAATGGCACCTCAAACCACTCAGAACCTCTCATCTCACACAATACTAATTAAATGAAATAAGCAATAGCTCTGACCAACAACCTCTTCCTCTTTTGCTTTTCTCAATTTCTCTGCTTCCTCAAAGGCCTCTTTCTCAGCCTGAACATCAAAAGAACAACAAAAATGAAAGAGAGAAAGACAATTAAACAGTTGTTGGGCCAACAACCACCAGAAATAATAGAGGAGCGGGGGCACACCTCCCTATTTGTGAAAACTTCCTCCACAACTTGTTTTGCATACTCTGGCTCGTCACAAATCAGAATGTTGTCATAAACAGAACCTGCCTTCACCTGCAGTCCCAGGACAAAAATAATACTTCCAATCATTAGAAAAAATTAAATTCTATGCTCACCTCATAAACTAAGGAATTTTTAAACTCAGCATGCAAGACTAACATCTTACCTGCCAAACCTCAATGCCAACATATTTAATTGGCTTCAGCACATAAAGGTCAGGATCATCTTCAAATTCTGAAGGCAAAAGCAAGGAAGACTAAATGCATAGTGAAACACACCAAAACACCATATTTTTACACACATGTTCAGTGTATACCTGGGTTATCAATCCAAGGAATCTTCCACTTCCCCTTATAGTTAGGATTTTTCACTTTCTGTTGAATCAGAAGACATTCCCTGATCAGAATTTGCATTATGAACAAGGCTTCGAGCTTTTCCTGTTAGACATTGGATACAATTTTTGTACCTTGCGCTTCCATGGTCCTTTGTATGCTGGATTAGGAATCCTTGGTGGTTTCCATATACCATCCTCGTCTTCATCCCAATTATCAGGCTAATCAGAGAGAAATAATAAAGGAGATGTAACTTGTAAGTACCCTTTTCCTTTTTGCAAATGCTATCAGAAAGAGCAGTACTACCAATGCAATCACCACCACAGCAAGAGAGAGAGAGAGATAGAGAAGATTTTTGGACAGTTAAGTTTCAGGTGTCGCATGGAAACTTACAAAAAATATAACCAGAAACCTTGCATAAATCAAATGAAAGAAAACTAAAACACAATGAGAGATGGAAGGAAGGTAAAAAAAAACTATCTGGAGCATAACCCACATACTAAAAGTATTCATGACTGTTTGATAACAAGAAGCCTGGCGGAATCCACATTACATGACTTCTTTGTGGAGGTTAGAGCATATGGCTTCACTTATAACTTAACCAACCTGCTTAGCTTTTGGGTCAGGAATTTCTCGTGGAATTGAATCATATCCCTGAAATGCCAATATATAATAAAGGAGTATAAAATGGATGCCCAAAAAATTACGAAAACAAAAATATACAAAAAACATTAAAAACTACAAAAATGCAAGACCTCAGGTTTGTTGGTGTTTGGATCATCAATATATTCTCTATCATCCCAATCTGCAGGCTGTGAATCAAACCAATTGAAAACTTTAAATAAAAGGTGCAAAAAAGCAATACCAACAAGACTAATATTCACAATTGATTAATAGGATATACCCCAATAGGATTTAAGTAAGGCTGGTAGAGAATGTAAACGAGTTATAGTGTTAAGTTCACCCAAATCACATTTGCAAGCCAAGATTATTGAGAACACCAAGAAATTGATGAGTAATTGCATTAAACTAGTCCTCAACTATATTGCTATATAGTTTCAAAGCTTAAGATAACCTTTTTTGCATTCACATCTTTAATTTTGCGGGGCGGAAGAATATCCCAGTCTGTATACATGCTTCCAGAATCTCTTTCTCGACCATCAATCAGAACACTATATGTTGCATCAGGCCTGAGAATAAATGTGTAGAAGTGGGTTAACTTGTCCGTTTCGCATTGCAGATCCTTCTTGATAGGGTAATTCTGGCCCTGATAGGAAAGAATAACATGCAGCTTCTTTGTCTGTGTGCCACAGAGATCTGGTCCAAACATCAAACTACATAGCCAAAATATTAGTTAACACAAAACTATCCTTTACAACAGTTAAAAGGGACATATAACTTAGAATAGAATTTGAAGTAATTTGACAAATACAATCAAGCCATCACAAAAGGCGCATGAAAAGGATTCTAGGCAAGAACAATGTACCCTTTGTATGTCTAGACTGAGAATTTGCCCAAAAAAATTGCAAATCACTAAAACGGAAGGAGAGGGGTTTATTAGTTTGTATTGATGTTTCTTACACAGGGATGATTTGACAATCCGATCAACAAAATAATCCAGCTCTAAGTTTAGGTTCTAAAATGTCAAATGGACCAAATGCCAGCAAATCAGGCCAAAGCTGAAATTTTGTCTTACGCATCTGTCTGATGTGGTTGTTCCAAAATTGGGCCAAACCGGAACATGCATGGAGGTGCTAGTTTCTCTATTGTAGTATGCCATGTGTACAGATACATTCCTACTAGTATCCAGATTCACGTGCAGACCAAGACAACTAGCATGTATATACAGTAATTCATCAGAATTTCATCGCATCCAAAAATAATACAATGAACTAAAGCTACTCCTATGAAAATGAAAATCAAAAGCAGCCTTGTATATGGAATAATATCCCATCACTTAAAAGAAATATACAAAAGAATAGATAGTCTTTTAATTGTTAGAGTTCTTATTGCTTTATATTTTTGTAGTGTAGGGTAATATTGTAATTACCCACAATATCAACTTATAAAGAAGGAGATGTAGGGCAACACAGCCTACATACATAATCAGATTATTCATTACATACTTTGCCTCTTCTCTTTCTCTTGTGATGTGTGAACAATGACAGTGTGTCTAATATATGTTTTTGCTATTTCAACTTTGTACTAGAGTCAAAATTTGGGACAAAATATTTAGATCAATGGTTGCAAAATTTTCCTGCCGCTGACATCATAGCTAGTGGCCAACATCAGCAACCTCCGGCACCAGGAAACTACCATCCGACTTGTTTTTTGGTGCCAGTAATTATGGTCGTTTGTTTAATTTTTTGCGGCCATCTGGAGAGGGATTTCCTATTTTTGGATGATTTTCGAAAAAAAGGGGTCAAATTTTTAGATCTGTTAATTCTGGCCATTTTGCTTTGGTTTGTTGCTTGGATTCTTACATGAGGAGTCCGAATAGCACTCAGGAGGAGATTTGTGAGAAACCCTGCCTGATGTGGTGACTTTTGAACCTATTTTTGGAATTTTTTGACAGTCGACACTGTTCCAGCCACCGGAACAGTACGCATGATGATCTTCATGGCCTTTTCTGGATTTCTTTGTTTGCTGGTTGTGTATTCCATGAAGCCCTGAGGTGCCCAGCTGAATTCGTCTGAGGTGCCCAGCTGAATTCGTGGAGGTGGAGGTGATTTTCTTGGAGCACCCTAACGGTGGCAGTACTATTCACGCTGAACTGTGTTCGGTATACTTTGGTCTGTTTCTTTTTGTTGTTTATTCGCTTTTGTGGTGGCAATTGAGGGCTGGGTGTGTAATTTGGTTCAATATTTTGTTGTGACTTGAATATAGGCGTGAATTTGGACTATTCCGGGCAGCTTCCTTGACTTTCTTGTAGTTATTTTGTGTGGTTGTGGTCGTTTGCAGAGTATTGGTTCTCTAATTGTTTATTATCACCTATTTGGTTGTGGATTTTACTATGGCGACTTTAGAGGAGGTCAAGGATACTTCTGGTTCTGATCACGTTGCATATGTTCATTCCATGGACAATGACATTCGACAAATCACTTCTGCCAAATTGAATGGACATAATTATTATTCTTGGGCCCATGCAATTAAGGTTTCTTATGTGCTAAACGGAACGGAAAGTCAAGTATCTTATTAAGAGTCCTCCCCCCAAAGACGTCCAAAAATTTTGAAGATTGGTAGAGCAAGAATTCCTTGGTGATAACTTACGATCATCTCACTTGAGGAGATGTACTCACAAAAACAAAATGTGTGCCAGATCTATGAAATCTTTGAGCGACTATTTAATACCAAACAAGGGAATAAGTCTCTGACTCGAAATTATGGCACCTTGAGGGAGCTATAGGAGGAACTTCTACTTTATCAGCTATTGAGTGCAAATCTAGAGATATAGTGCTGTCAGCGTAAAAAGTCTCAACTTGCCTTACTCTTGTCCAAACTTGATTCTAAATATGGTATATTGAAAGGTCAAATTTTGGCTAGTGAGAAACTTCCAACTATAGTCAATGCCCATTCCAGTCTGCAAAGAGCATCTCTAATCTAAGGAGCCTCTTCCCCATCTGCCTTATTCTCTAGTGATAATAGTCGTGCAAGTGGTCATATTAGTGGTCGTGGTGGTGGTCAATAAAGACACTAGTCGTGGTGGGCATGGAAACCGTTCGGAGTAGAAATGTTCTTATTGTGGAGATTTTGGACATACTGAAGATAATTGTTGTGATAAACATGGCGACTAGCCTATGCCAATCAGGTATCTAATGACCCTACTCCTCCTATATCTAATCTAGCGGCTAATGGGCATGCTACATCAAGTTCTCATGATGTTCAACAATTGTCTTCAATTTGTCCCCATCAGTCTCCTTCCACTACCTATTTAGGCACTACCGGTAATTTTGCACGTAACAGGTCTCTAGTGCTCATATGTTTGGTATTTTCTCTATGTTTTTTAATTTTCACTCTTCTAACTCCCATATTGTCTTGGTTGATGATTCATTTCGACTAGGGCATGGGACTAGTGATCTTCACCCCACTCAGGATGCCTTTAAAATTTGGTTTATTTATTCCTCATTTTTTTTAACTTATTGTCTGTGAGTCAATTGACAAAATATTTACAATGTTAAGTCACATTTTCACCGTCTTCTTGTGTTTTTCAGGGCCTCCAAATAAAAAAAGTGATTGGTTCGGGACATGAGCAATATGATCTTTATTATTTGACTTTGAGGGATTCAATACCTGCCTTGAATGCCACCGTATCTTCGTGTCAATGGCATTTTCGTTTGGGTCACCCTTTATTGTAGATGTTCATCATGTTATCTCTAGTTCAAGTCCTTCTTTGATATTAGAATGTGACGCTTGTCAATTGGGCAAGCATCACCGTAATTATTTTTCTAATAGTAATAGAAGTCATTAGTCTAGTCCTTTTGATATTGTTTACTCAAATATTTGGGGTCCTACAAGAACTAAAAATATTTCTAGTTTTCAATATTTTGTGATTGTTATGTTATGCTTTATATTTACATTAAGGATATTATGGTACTTTGTAGTTTATATATAAGCTGGGGATTAGTTGCGTGATTTAACACATAACTCTACACAATAATTTGATCTCTCGTCGTATTCTTTCTTCTTTCACTTCCCTAAACCCTAAAACTTCATAATTTAACTTGATATCAGAGCTATACAAATTTGAAGCCCTAAAGTTATCGAAAATCGTTGGAAGTTATCACAAAATATAATAGTAGCTGATAAGACCTCAAACTTGTCTTCTCCTCAAAGGTGGGTGATGTGTAATTGTTACAGCAAAAGCATCGGCAAATGAATCGTTGTGTTACCCTATTGCATTGTCCTTATGATACAAATCATTTAAATTGGCAGGTTGAGCAAAGGGATTCTTAGGTCATCTTCTTTTTTGTTTGTAGAGGAACTAGGATGTTTTGGGAGACATAATAAATGGGTGAATCTATGGAATTGTGCAACCTATGCTAATGTTTGGGTCATTTGGAAGGAAAGGCCTGGTAGATTATTTGAAGACCAATGTCAGTTGGTGGAAGATTTATGGGATGTCATCCACTTTTAGCATCGTTTTGGTCTTTAGCATCTTTTATGTAATCCATAGATTATTGTGCATTCCCTCTTTCCTATTTTCTCTTTATTTTTGATATCTTGTGCACCCTTCTATATTTTTTGACGTTCTACTGTGAAATGAATACAAAGAGTGAATTGAAAAGCATAAAAAGGCCAATATGCTCATGGTTAGGTAACTAGTGAAATAATGACCTCCAGGACTTGTGCTAAGAAGAAATTAACAAGAATTTATGGTAGCTCTATTTCCCCCCTCTAGGACCATTCCACAAGATGAATAATAATCCCACTAGTGACCGTAAAGAAACCATCCCCAAGCTTCCATATAGGATCACCACAATTTCCCTAATACAATCATTAAAGAAAGAAAAAATATTTGTTCAACAATAAGTAGTTGTCTCATCGTGGAAGTGGGAATCATATCGGGCAATACACACGAAATACACAATATAAGAAATTTAACAAAATGAAAGATTCAAGTCATACCATGGCATTGCAAAATGTAATCAGTCGATTCAATAAAAATGACTCCGATGACTTTGGGTTGACCATGAGACGTCTCAGCTGACTCGGTGCGTGAGCCTCATGGTTTGCACTAAACGTGGCGTAATATTGGATTGGAAGGTGCCGAGTCAACCAATACTTTAAACTATGGTATTAAGATGGAAAGACAAAAGACAACCCAACACATAATTACATACTTCTAGAACGGTAGTGTGCAACGCCATTTTTCCACTATTAAACATTCGAACCACATACTTAAGGATAAAGGGAGAATGAGTCACATGATATCTATACAGGTAAAATCATGCAGTAAGAAACGAACCTGTAAGGAGTGTCACCGCCAAATTTCTTTTGATTAACAAACCCAGAGAGAAGCTTTATGTAACCACCACCACATTCAATGTCCTGCTCAAACTTTATAGAATATTGTAGGACCAATGTCCTATTCTTGTTAATGAATTCCGGTATCTTTGCAGAAATTGCAAAGTGCTTGGCATCAGCAGATGTCTGAATACCTGTAAAAGTGCAGAAGCTTCTGAAACGTGGTGTTTATACCTCTCTGGCATTCTACTTTACATTTATAAAGGGGCCAAACAATTTTCTTCTTTTTTAAAAAGTTAAAGAATCATATTTTTTTAAGATACTAGAGTTCCACCCCACCGAAAAACATATTGGTCAAAATAAAAATCCAGTGGAAAGCTCCTAATTGGTATATAACATGTTTTGTTATTGGTATACAGACAAGTACTTACTCTTGTTGAAGGGGATACCTTTTGCTCCATCTATATTTAACTAGAAGCCGCGACATTTTTTGGCTAGATTCTAATAATCTTTTCCAAAACAAAAGATGGTGTGCATTGAGATGCTGAATACAAAACTTCATAAATACTGATTTTAATTCATGCTTATGTCATTGTCAGAGTTCACCATTGCTAAACTTCTAGCGAGAAGATTATCACCTCGTCAAGACTTACACACTCATTCTGGTCCATGGAAAACACAACCAACCAGTTTTAAATGATTGTGTTCTACAACCCAACGACCTTGTTTCAAATGACTGGAGAGGCATAAAACACTCACTCACTTTCAACTTTCTAAAAATACTTGATTTCTCAATGTGCAAAGTCCATAGCAAGCTGACAATTACATTACCCTTTAGAAATTCAATATATCAAGATAATGTACCACAATATATTGACTTCCACCTAGAAAAAATTGAATTCAATGAACAATCAAAATTAAAAAGAAGGCCATAGACACACCTTTATCATCAGGGTCCCCAGCCCACTGTCCAGCCGTATGCTTGAATGAACCTGCTTTCCCTTCGCTTTTTTTCCAATCAGATTTGACCCACCTGCTCTGCCAGCCATCTTTTCCCCACGAAACACCACACACACTCAAAATCAAAAAACCACTAATATATTCTAAAAATGAGATAAATATCAAAACAGAACCACACAACCTGCAGAAACTTTTCAAGCAAATATGTGCCTAACAGCAATTATTATGATATTTAATCATTGGAAAAAGAAAAAAAAAAAAAGGATGTACTACTTATAGCGTGTAGGGAACTCATCTTGACTGGAAATTGTTTGAGATTCAGCACTATTCCCGAAAAATATAAAATAATTTAAAGACTCTATTTTCATCCATTGAAAATACGTAGTGAAGGGTGGGAACTACTTTGATCAAAAAATTGGTGGGAACTACCAATCAACTCTCATACAATGCTTTTCAATCAAAGGGTTCACCTGAACAGCTGAGCTCAGCTCTATTTTTTCCAAGAAAACAGCAAGTAATAGCCAACCCGCTGTCCACAGCCAAAAGGATTTTTTTTGTTTTATTTTTTAAAATTCCATGGTAAGTGAACCAGGTAAGAAAACACAAACCCTGGTGGCCTCATCTGGAAAAAAGGACATATGAGAGCTAAGAAAAGAAATCTCGAAAGTTACTGCTATTTAGTTCCTTAGTATTAGTTTGGCGGCGAAATTTCAAAGTGTTTTCTTCGCAACCAAACAGTTCGTTATTAGAAGGAAATATCTCATACGATGTAGTAGCATGATGGAAAGAAAATGGTAAGAAACTGGTAAATTTGAAAATGCTTACCTTCAAAACGCTCTTCAAAGATGATTTCAGAGAACGAAGAAGTGATGAGAGACAGGAATAACACTGATACGGCTACCGCTACTCCATGTATATGCCTAGATTTTGAGTTTACATCCTGCAATACAGATCGAGCCATTTTCTGTGTGGATCGTTGGTTGGACTGGTGGACTAATTATAGAAGTAAAGTTGTCTAGTAAAATGCCCCCACTTTGATAGTTTAATTACATTTGTACCCTCCATCATTTGACTTATTGACTATTTTACATTGTTGGCCAATGAGAACTGATTTACACGTTGCCCCCTCCAATCAAGCTGTTTCCCGTACATTCTTTGGGGCCTCCAAGGTCGTTTTGGTCCGCTGACTCCAGAGTCCAGTCCTCTCTCGTGCAGAATTTAGTTGATTCTACGCACTAGCCTCTTCTCTTTTTTTTTTTCTTTTTTTTGTCCTGAGCGAGGACAATTACAACTAATACTTTAAAAAATAAAGGCTGTAAAGTTCATATAAACACATACACACTCTAAGACTATCCGATATAGACCTAGTTGGATTTAGTGTATTTGTATGGTTACGAGCTGACAACTAGTCCTCTGGAGGGAGTTCAAGTGAAAAATAACAAAATAAATAAATAATTCGTAGTTCTCCTTTATCAAACCCAAAAAATTGAAATCATATCTTTCTTCTCCTAATGCAATTGTCATTCATTTTTTTTTCTTTTGGAAGATATAATGGCAACAAATCAAACTGTCTTTTTAGAAAGAGTAAGGTTATATAGACCTTTTTTAGTGATCTTGTTTGGTGACATTATTTTGTGTTATTAGATTAATAGTGGATCTTACTATTAGTTGAGACTCACTATCAATTCAATGAATATAATTTACAATATTACTAAATTAGGTATAAATAGCATTTTCCTTTTAAATAAAAGTCAATTTGAAATAACTATTAATGATACCAAGAAAAATCTCAAGTCTTAGCTCGGGAACTGAAGTTAGTAAGAGAGCTCAGCTCGTGGAGTCTGAGCTCTGAGGTCCAAACCTAAACTCCTTTTCGCTTGCATCCTAAAGTAGACAAATGGAGGACAACTGGCATACACGAGGCATCCTACCAGCAGTAACAAGCTCCAGTCTGGGCGCAAAATCCTCAAACCACCACAACCGTCGCCTAGAATCATGCAAGACACCATGGAAGAAAGGCAAGAATCTTGTCACAGATCCCATAGAATTAGGAATTTGACTATAAATATTATACAATGCCTCCAGTACAAGGAGAGAGATGGGAGGTATATCAAAAAAAAACTCTATAAGTCAAATGGACCTTTAATAAAGATCCAAGGAGCAAAAGACTTCATTGAAGAGTAGATTAGTTGAGCTTTCGATCTGGTGAACCACTATACTTCAGTTGTATGAATCATTACATTCCCCTAAGAATCTTAGCATAATCCCCTTGAGCCAAGAGGCTCAATCCCGAACTCATTCGCATATTCATATATTCAGCTCGTCCACGTTGCGTACACCATCAGTTTTGCACCATCTGTAGGAACGATTGTTCCTGTTACAAGTACACTGATTTTTATTAGTGATTGATGGTCTCCACACGCAACATGAGCAGAAGCCAGATGGATCCCCCATGAATGCAGAGCCAACAAAAGGACACTAGTGGGAGGCAATAAGGAAATCTTCAAGACTTCCCTCCCATCGTGGAGACTAATCCCCCCACAACGAATCCCCCTATGAACAATGAATTGGAGGCACTTTGTCTGGTTAACCAGCGCTTACTCCAATAAAATGAAGAGCTCTTGAAGCTCTTGTAAAGTCCTCAGTAGGCACGACTAGCCCAAAGAGATCCCCCACAAGGGGAACGTCAACAACTCGCCCCCCTTAGGGAAGTTAATGAAGGGGTGAAAATAGCCAAGCCATGGGATAGGCTCACCATCTGTCTCCTAGGAATGTTGACAACAAAGACGTACAAATTCAAAATGACGGGATTAAGAAAAATGATTTTTCCCCTTTCTAGCTAGAAAGAAGGGAGTAGTACTGGTAGCAGGGCTTCAAAGACATCCAACAAGAACTTAGTCACATGAAGGAAGCCGTGAGGGGTAAGACCCCAGTAACGATGGATGCCCTAGTGCAGCAGACCGAATCTCTATTCACAGTTAATGTGCTACATTTCTCCCTTTTGCTAAAATTTAGAATGCCCCAAATGGATGCTTTTGATAGAACAAAAGATCTCATGAAGTACCTCAATACCTACAAGAACTATATAGAGTTGCATAGGTACCAAGATCCTGTACATTACCAAGCCTTCGTCATCACACTAAAGGGCTCAACCTTGGCATGGTTCAACAGGCTATCACCGGCGATAATTTTCTCCTTTAAAGAGCTTTCCATATCTTTTGTGTCCCACTTTATAAGAGCTCAGAACTATAGAAAGAAAAGTTACCACATGTTGAATGTAAAGCAGGGACCCAATGAGAACTTATGATCCTACTTCTAAAGGTTCAACTCAAAATCCCTAAAGGTAAACGTCCCAGACGAGAAATTCGTTATCACGACTTTCATTGCTAGTTTAGGTGTACAATCGAAGGACTTGATGTTTTCCATATCAAAGAACCCGCAAAGTAAGCATGGCCAAGGTGCTAGCTAAGGCAGAAAAGTATATTAACGATGAGGAAGCTCTCCTTTCTAAGGTGGGGAACTCATCCTCACAGAAGGAAAAAGGGAAGGAAGAAAAGGAAAGTGATCAAAGTCCCAGGAAAGAAATAGGACAAGATAGGTCTCCCAGAAGAGACAGGGACCATTCCCTTAAAAAAAGAGGAGATGTCAGAGATCACCTAGGTCCTCTGAAATTAGAGTTGCAGCTGAGGTACCCACCTCGGTAGTTCACTCTACTAACGGCTGCAGTGTCCTAGATCCTTTATGAAGTTCAAAACGAGAAATTCCTGAGGTGGCCACCCCGGATGAAGGCAGACCCAGCAAAAAGAGATCCGACAAAATATTGCGAGTACCATCGGGACCACGACCACCGCATGGATGATTGCATCCAGCTCAAAAAGAAAATTGAGTTCCTGATTTGGCGAGGGCAGCTATGCCACTTTGCGGCTCATGAAAACCAGAACCAAGCTCTGCCACACCTAGCACCTCAGCTGCAGGTCCCTGTGCAACATCAATAACCTTTGGGGGAAAACAAAGTGATATTTGGAGGATTTGCAGGAGGAGGAGAGTCCAATTCAGCCAGAAAAGCTCACCTGTATAGAATCAAAAATAACGTGGCTCTGAAAGTGCATATTGTGTCCAAAGCACCACAGCTAAACAAAGCTATCACTGTCTCGGCCTCAGACTTAGAAGGCTACCAACATCCCTACGATAACCCCTTGGTGGTAAGAGTTGTCGTTGCCAATAGAACTGTCCATCGTGTTCTGATTGATAATGGGAGTTTCGCAGACATTACTTTTGCACATGTATTTGACAAGATGGTTATAGGTAGGGAAAAACTCGAGCCAGTAAGTGCTCATTTGATGGGGTTCTTAGGAGAAAAGGTGCTATCCTTGTGATCAATCCAACTCGTGCTTACTATAGGAGATCCTCATTCTTAGGCCATCACTTTTGTGAAGTTTCTAGTGGTTGATGTATCTTCAGTATATAATATTCTATTTAGGATACCATCCCTCAATGCCATGAGGGCCATACCCTCTACATACCACCTTGTCATGAAGTTTCCTATAGAAAACGGAGTTAGGATGGCCCGAGGAGACTAGTGTGCAACACGAGAGTGCTACATGGCATCCATAAAAAAGAAAGAAGCCAAAAATATCTAGTTGGACGAGCTCGACATGAGAGACGAGCTAGACATTAGACCTATGCCTTCAGAAGAGCTGGAGCCTGTACAACTTGATGAGGAGTCAGAACACCTCGTATACGTTTGGTTTAAGCTGAGCAGCAAAATTAAAGACCTCATCCAGTTCCTAAAAATAAATTTGGAAGTGTTTGCCTAGAAACCAAAAGACATTAAGGGAATCAACCCCTCAGTCATCACACACAAGTTCAATGTGAATCCCGCCTAAAAGCCCATTAAGTAGAAGCAAAGAAGTTTTACCCTAGAACGCTAAAAAGAAATCAACGAGGAAGTTAAAAAACTTCTCCATGCCAAAGCCATCAGGGAGGTAGATTACCCCACCTGGCTCTCAAACGTGGTTCTCGTTAAAAAGACCAATGGAAAATGGCACCTCTGAATCGATTTTACCGACCTCAACCGAGCCTACCCTAAAGATAGTTTTCCCTTATTTTGAATTAACCTGATGTGGATGTCACCGCTGGACACAAGCTCCTCAGCTTTATGGAAGCCTTATTCAGGTACAATCAAATCAAAATGGATCCCCGTGACCAAAATAAGACCTCCTTTGTGACTGAGCAGAGTCGTACTACTACCAGGTCATGCCTTTCGGATTAAAGAATGTTGGAGCCACTTACCAGCGATTGGTGAACCAATATTCCAAAAGTAAATTGGAGTGTCTATGGAGGTCTACATTGACAATATGCTGGTGAAATCACTAAAGGTCGAGCTTCACATCGAACATCTGGCGAAGTTGTTCCAGGTCCTTAAGGAGTATAAAATGAAACTTAACCTCGCTAAATGTGCCTTTGGTGTATTTTTGGAAAAGTTTCTGGGCTTTATAGTCAACAGTAAAGGAATTGAAGCTAATCCAAAAAAAGTTAAAGCATTAATAGATATGCAGCCACCTTCCAACAAAAGGGAGATCTAGTGGTTAATAGGGAGAATAGCCGCCTTGAGTCGCTTTGTGTCTAGATCAAGCAATAAATGTCAACCCTTTTTTCAAGTCTTAAAGAAAACATTTCGATGGGATACCCGGTGTGAAGAAGTATTCAAAGCCTTGAAGGATTATCTGAGCTCACCCCCTGTTTTGGTGAGTCCTTTGGAAGGAGAAGTACTTACTCTCTACATTGTTATCTCAAATTTCTCGACCAATGCAACACTAGTAAGAAAGTGATACAGAGCTTAGCAACCAGTTTATTACTGTAGCAGAGCTCTAAGGGAGGCATTGGAGAGATATACAAAGATGGAGAAACTTGTCTTAGCCTTGGTTACAACTGTTAGAAGACTTAGGTCATACTTCCAGGCCCATACTATTGAGGTTCCGACAAATCAGTTGATGAGACAAGTGTTGCATAAACCAGAATCTTCAGGGAGGTTGGTTAAATGGGTCATAGAGCTCAGTGAGTTTGATATCAGGTACAAACCAAGAACAGCGATCAAAAGGCAGATTCTGACAAATTTTATCATAGAATTCACAATAGAAGCACCTACAGAAGCAACACAGCTGGTACCCAACCTCTCTACGTGGAAGCTCTCAGTAGATGGAGCCGCCAACGCTCAGGGGATTGGTGCTGGTTTGATTCTAACCTCCCTGGATGGAGTAGATATTGAGTATGCTCTTAGGTTCTGGTTTAAGGCTTCAAACAATGAAGTAGAGTATGAAGCAGTGATCACTAGGCTCAATCTCGCTCACTTAATGGAGGCGGAATAACTCGAGATTTATAGTGATTCCCAGCTCATGGTGAAACAGATAGAGGCGTCTTATGAGGCCAAAGGTGAAAAAATGGTCATTTACCTCAGGAAGGTGCAAGAATTGATCAAGAAATTTGTGCAAGTTAAAATCAGGCATGTTCCCAGAGCCAAGAATTCACGAGCAGACGTTTTGGCAAGGCTGGCGACAGCCTCATAAGAAAACCTGGATAGCTAATACCAGTAGAACACCTAGCAGAACCGTCTGTAAATGTTTGAGGATGAAGAAGTACTTCCTACACTGTCAGGGGGCGGAGCTAGACTTTTTCTACAATGGGGGCAACTTCAAAGTTCAATTTTTTCATAAGAAAATGACAATTCGAGGTGCAATCCATATAGATAAGTACATCATAAAAAAACAAAAAAAAAAACTCAATAAAATTCATAAAAAAAGTCTAACAACAAACTCTTGTACCCAAAAAAAATGCTTACCATGCCGTTACTTAGAACAATGTTGTATGCTATTTACTAAGATTATCACTTTCATAAATAAGGCGTTGTTTCAACATTGATCGCCTTTAAGCATTCTACCATAGCCAATTCAAAGGTTAATTCCTTTAGTTGGATAAAATCAATACTTATCATCAAATTTGACAAATAATTTATAAGGACTATAAATAACAAAATAAGTAAAAAAAAATAGCAGAAATAATTTAGAAAAAAAAAAAATTTAGCACGAGCTTTTAAATTTAGGAATAACATAATTTATCATAATCAAATTATTAATCAAAAAATAGGACTTACAGGCGATCAAATGGTCACTGTTAAATTGAAATTAAGACTTAAAAGCTCTACATAAAAATATTAAATGGGTAAAAGTATTGTAGATACACTAAGAACCCAATAAAAAAATGAATAATTTATAAAAACTATTGAAATTGGATATATAGTTTTATGCCCCATTTCGTTTAAATCTACACCCAATAGACTGGATAAACACCTTGTTCAAAAAACTTAAAAAAAAAAAAAAAGACTGGATAAACACTAAATGAAGTCAAAAACAAAGGGAAACATTACAGGGAATCAAGGGAGAGGAAAGATTGAGGAGAGTAAAGTTGGATGTAACCCAGAAAAGAGGAATGCAACAACTCTAAGGAACAATCAGATTGAAGAAGAAAGAGATGAAGTAGTTGTCTTCACTCCCATTGCCGCGTGTAATCTATTAAGCCTAACTCTAAAAAGTGTAAAGGATGCTCAACTATAATTCTAAATACAAATAAACCCCCAATTTTTTGGATCTTTTCAATGGGGGCAATTTTTTAAAAGTCCTCTAACACATTAAGAATTCTAACTTCACCCCAACATTTTTCAAAATTTCAGTGGGGGCAGCTGCCCCCACTACCCCCACTGTAAATCTGCCCCTATATACTGGACTCGCCGAGCCGGATAGACCCCATCAGAGGATATCTTCAAAATTGAACCTTGCTAGAAGACCCCAAAGAGGCTGCAAAGCTAAGAATCAGGTCAGCCAGATTCTCTATCCTACAAGGGAATTTGTACAAACAAGATTTTTCAGCACCTCTCCTTAAATGCGTGGGAGAGGAAGACACTAACTATATACTTCGCGAAATCCATAAGGGAGTCTGTGGAAATCACATTAGAGCTTCACTTCTGGCAAGAAAAGCATTGAGATAGGGGTACTACTGGCCTACTATACTCAAGGATGCCACTGATCTGGTCAAAATATGTAAGGTCTGCCAGGTACACGCTAACATCCCCCATTGTCCATCTGAGCTCTTAACCTCGGTGGTGAACCCTTGCCCTTTCTAGCAATGGGGTTTGGACATACTTAGACCCTTTCCCACCAGTGTTGGACAACGCAAGTTTGTCATTGTTGGGATAGATTACTTCACCAAATGGGCGGAAGTTGAACCTTTGGCAACAATTACAGAACAGAAGGTTCAGAACTTCACATGGAAGTCAATAATTTGCAGGTTTGGGATCCCTAAAGCAATCGTCTCCAACAATGGAAAGTAATTCAACAACCCTAAATTTAAAAAGTTTTATGCCGAGCTAGGGATAAGGAATTACTTTTTAGCTTCGGTCCATCCTCAATCCAACAAACAAGCAGAGGTCACAATCTGAACCATAAAGGCAACCTTGAAGACTAAGTTGGCAGCTTTGAAAGGGAAATGAGTGGAACACATCCTAGAAGTACTGTGGGCTTACATGACTACCACCAGGTCAGCAACTCAGGAAACACCATTTGCTTTGGCTTTTAGAACCGAAGCAATGACGCTTGTAGAAGTTAGAATCCTGTCCCCTAGGGTTGAATTCACAGAGCTTGAGCACAATGATGAATCACTTCTATTGAATCTCGATCTCTTTGATGAAAAAAGAGACAGAGCTCTATGTTGTATTAAGAATTACTAGAGGAAGACAACAAGATACTACGACAAAAAGGTTAGATGCAGAAGTTTTAGAATCAGAGATCTAGTACTTAGAAAACTCCTACTCGCAAGAAAGGACCCCTCTCATGGAAAATTGAGTCCTAATTGGGAAGACCCTTACATCATCTCAAGGATGATTAGACCTAGGAACTACGAGTTACAAACAAAAGAGGGAAAAATCCTACCTCACTCTTTGAACGCAGATTATCTCAAAAGGTTTTTTTAATGAGTTTCTTCTGTAATAAAATTATTCTCAATAAAATAGTAAGTTTTTGACTCATCCTAGAGTGACTCCATGAAGTAGCTAAAAAGTTAATGATGAGCTCTTTAGCTCATAAAGATAAGATGAGTTCTTTAGTTCATAAAATTAAAATAAGCTCTTTAGCTCATAAAGATAAGATGAGATCTTCAGCTCATAAAATTAAGATGAGCTATTCAGCTTATAAAATTAAAATGAGCTCTTCAGCTCATAAGGATAAGATGAGCTCTTCAGCTCATAAAATTAAGATGAAGCTCTTTAGCTCATAAAGATAAGATAATCTCTTCAGTTCATAAAATTAAGATGAGCTCTTCAGCTCATTCAGTTAAGACAAGCTCTTTAGCTCACAACTAAAGTGAAGGAGCCCTTCAGTTCAAAAATAAGAGATAAACTCTAGCTCATAAACACAGCTAGTAGCTGTGGAAAATAGATTTTGTTCATCAAACATAATGGGATACAAAGAAGTGTTAAAAAGAAAGAACAAAGAGTCCTAACCCCCCGAGCTTCCTCTTCAGTTCGGCAACTTCATCCTCTAACGAAGCATTTGTAGCCCGTAGGTGAGCATTCTCCTCCTTCAGCTCATCTCTCTCTTTCTCTATCTCTATCTTTGAAAGCATATTCAAGAGTTTCCCCCCAGTAGAAGAGAACAAAACCGCTCCAAAGGAGGACCCAAATGATGGAGAAGAGCAACCGTTCCTCCTACACTTTCTTGAAGATGTACTAATGCCCTCGTCTTCATCTGTCTCGAGAGGGGAAGAATAGGAGTCAAGAGAAATCTGGAATGGATGTGAATTCTAGAGCAGCCGTTACAACGCTAAATAAGAAAAGGTTCTCGAGTGTCACCAGCTCTAAAAAGGACACAAACTCAACATGGATCGCCTGTTCAACCTTTATCATTTCCACCAGAGTCAAATTAGGCGCACCTATGCAGCAGAAGCATGATGAGAACAAGTCACCACAAAGTTTAGCCAAAGAAGGTTCTTGAGACACCTACCTATATAAGAGAAATTCCTCGAGGATCGAGGAACCCTACTCTCGGAGCAGCGTAATTTAGTGGTCCTCTAAGAATCTTCAGAGGCAAAGAACAAATGTTGAGCTCACCCTTCAAGAAACGAGGGAAGTTCAAGGACCAAAGGGTGCACGTTGAAGCGTCTCCACTGGAAGCAGCTGAAGTAGGGAACCTTATCCTCTTCGAGCTCGTAAAAAAAAGAAACTCGACAACAGTAGGAAATTCACTGTTGCCTTACAGGCACCAGAAAAGGAAGAAGCTAATCATAGCTCCCCATCTTCTAAGAAGGAGACGAGAATGGCACAATCCATAGTAGACAAGGATCCACTCAATGGAAGGGTGGATGGGGAGATGAAGGCCTATCTCTAGGGCACCTTTAAAGAAGCAAACTTCCCATTGGGGAAGGAAATTGCAAGGCTCGTCAGAGGTTGGCACTCATAGAGTTAAGTCCCCAGGAAGACGAAACTGTCTTTTGATTTCCTCTAGCCCCGAAGAAGTGATCACTGAAGGAATTAAGTAATGGGATTGCCATCTAAAATCAATCCCAGTGGAAGCACATTGCTTGAATAAAGAAGAAAGTGGGGGTAGCCATTGGAAACCAGAAGAGGAACTCAGAAAACCTTAAGAAGAACAAGCAAGAAAGAATTTCAAAGCTTGAAGATGATCAAATAGGCCCTAGACTCGTACATAGTATAAAGTTTGAAGTTTGAGGAAAACTTCTAGAAATCTTGAATTTAAAGGGACAAGAAACATGAGAAGGCGAAGGGACGCCCCCACCCTTTGCGTCCTCATAATAATTACAATGGTTACAAATTTGGAAAGTAGATGGTCACATGTAACAAAGAACGAGTTGGTGTTTAGTTCAACTCTGCTAAGAGCCAAGATTATTTTAGGAAGACCTCAGAACATAAGCAAAATAGTTCTATGTGAGTGTAAGCTCAAGCTAGAAGATCTTTAGCCTAACATAAGTAAAGCTCAACCACTCAGTCTTCCCTTGCTTATAAGCGAGCTTCTATAGGTCATAACCCTTGTGCTCCTGTAAAGACTTCTCAGATTTCTTTGGGCTGGGAACAGCTCGTTTGGCTACATAGACTTTCTGGTACATCTCCTCAAGGCCATCTGCATCAAGACCTTTCTTGATATCCATCAAAGTTCTCATGTGTGCAGCAACATAGCCTCCATAAATATACTTGTGATGGACCTTAGCATCAAGTCACTTACTCTCTTTGCTAAATCCAGCAAACCTCTTATAATTGTGAGGAATCTCAGTTCCACCTATAACAGAAAACCTCAGCAACTCTTCAGTTCCTTAAAGATTCTTGACAAGTCTACTTCAAGAAAAAATAAGTCCTCCTCGAAGTATGGGGGCAAGAGGGATAGAAGCATAGTAGACTACACAACACAACACAGGAAACGAAAGTAGATATATTTACATAAATTGCAACCATCCAGGCAAAATGTTTTCACATAAAGTGTAGCTATCCAGCTTACATTTTTTCAAAAAAAAAAAAAGAAGAGAAAGAAAAATTCTAGGTCTCTGAAGCAGGAACATGAGAAGGAGAGCTTGGTAGTTTAACAGTTGAAGTTTCCAAAAAGGAAGGGCCTGGTAGCTCAGTAGTTGAAGTTTTTGGGGGATCAGAAGCAGACAAGGATAGAGGAACCTCAGTTTGAGCAAAAGTAGGGGTAGGACCACATCTCCAGTTAGGGGCAGGGTTAACATAGAAGCCAGAGTCCTGAAGTCAGCAGAAACCTCACCACCAAAAGAGAGCAAGATCAGCTTAGAAATCTGAACCCTTGGGTTAGTAGGAATCACACTGGAAATAAGAGCACTGATAGAGGTGTTAGAAGCATAGGCAGGGAGCTCGACAACTATGGAATAAAAGTTAGGTTAGGATCGTGGGTAGCAGAAGTAATTGGAGCAAAAGGAGCCTCATGGTCTAGGACCTCAGCTGAAGGGATAGCTATTCCAACACCACTAGAAACAAGCTCAAAAGTAGAGGGAACTGAAGCCCCAACCTCTCCTTCAGCGTTAGGCACCTCTGCCTTATCCTCAAACGAGATTTTGAAGTCAAAATTCAAGTTTGGGTAGGTCTGCTCAGCTCTGTCTTGAAACGCAAGCCATTTGGTGGCCCATTTTGTGGTAACCTCGTCTACCAACTTCATAATTAAAGCATCTTTATGCTTGACAATAGATCTCTACACCTCGATCTCACCCCGAAGAGCATCATTCACCTCGGCTAAGACATCGTACTCCTTCTTCATGCCCATGTAAGGGCCTAAAGCTTCAAAGGCCTCCTAGCTAGCTTTGGCCCATTCATCAATATTCAGCTGGAGATCCCCCCCAGTCTTCTTGAGCACTTTGTTGGTTTTCTTACCCTCATTCTCGATCCTCTCCTTTTCAGCTTTAAAAACCTTAAAGGTGGAGGTCTGTCTTTCTACCTGAGCCTGCAAATCCTGGACTTGAGTTTTAAGGTTATTGTTGGCAAAGGCTAGCTCGACAGCCTTGAGCTCGAATGCCTTAGAAGCATTTGTGGAACTCTCTAGAGCTTGGATCTGCATCAACAAACCACCTACGTGGATAGCCAACTAGGAGCAAGCATAAAACTGAGGTCAATAAAATGAAATGATGCAAAACAAAGGAGGGGCGTGAAGAACTAGAGGCTTACCGAGGTTACACCAAACAAGGTGGTGGAAATAGAAGATCCAAGCCTTGGGAATGGCCTCCGCTGCACATTTCACGTTAGTCATAAAGGAGGTCTCGTCTTTAACCTTGGAATATTTTTTTTTTAGTCTTAGAATCCTTGAGAAGTAAATGAGAGGACCCCTCAACTAGCCCTGGGAAGATAAACCTCGGCTAAATATGGGCGACTGCCTCTAAGGCTTCCTCAACTTCTGTTGAGGAAGGGGATGTCGGGAGGATTACACCTTGTTCAGAAAAACCCCCAGAAAAAGAGGGCACGGTTCTTTGAGGGATTGAGGTCTCTGCGACCATTGTACAGCTCGACAGTGGAACAGGAGCCACCTAAGATGAAGGAAGAGAAGCGGAGGACACTTCTAACCTGGGCACCTTGGTCGAGGAAGCACCACCGCTACCTGCCCAAACCTCTACCTTACGTTTATTCTCACCCTGCTTTTCTTTAACAGAGCCACCTTTGCTTTGAAGTCCTTTGAAGGGGGCTCCATTGAAGAAGAACCTATGAACTCAAGGCATTCAACTTAGAAGGGAAAGAAAAATGAAAACAAAAATAGGGAATAGTAAGGGGATAGACTACCTCCAGCCACAGAAATCGAAATAGGAGTCTCAACCCTCATCACTAGAGGACTAAATTCGAGCTTAGTGAGAACTCGAGGATTGACAAGCTCAGAGTATTTCTCAAAATTACAGCCCTCTAAGTTCAGCAAAACTCGCCTATCAATAACACTAAGCTCCGGACGAACACTTGAGGAATAAAGAGAGACAAGTGGAACGAGGTTAGCTCAAAAAGCCACTAAAACTGATCCAAACCTACTTGGGTAAGGGCTTACCTAGGTTTTCAGGAGGAGACCAGACGCGTGGTACTGCAAGGGTGTTTACCACATCCGTGGGGTTATACTCTCATTCTCTGCCCCACACAAAGAAGAAGAGCTTCTTCCAACCCTTGTGGGAGCTCGGGAGGTTAGAAATAATGGCTTGGGTCTTTACCCATTTAGAAATGTACAAAAAGTCATTGAAAGAGAGATATTTGACATTGAAGTATTTCATAAGCAAGGACACGGTGGGAACTCCAAGGTTATCTTTCTTGAAGTAAACTAAAAGACCCACCAGAACACCCCGGAAGTTGGGAGAAAGCTGGGTAGGGCAAATGTTAAAGTGTGACAAGACACTCTTAAGGAAGGGGTGTATGGGAAAGCAAAAGTCGTTCTTAAAAGTGTCCACGAAGAAACAGACCTTCTTATGAATAGGGGTGTCATACCGCACATCTTGGTTTAGGCACCAGTGTTTTACACCCCTAGAAAAACCAAAACTTGCAGATAGCACCCCCAAATAAGGTGTAACCTCGCTAAAACCTACAAGGTCATAAGCTCTGGTAGCCACCTCGGCACCTTCAATGCTACCTGAGATCCTTACACTGCTCACTTTGGCCTTACCTTTATTAGAATTTTTGGGTGTGGGAGAGAGTGACAAGGGAGGATCCCCCAACATTTTCCTCAATGTCTATTGATTAGTGCTTAAAGATAGTATTTTACTATGCCATTTTGGGACTAATTGTGCTTTGATGGAGTTCAAGTGATGACATTTGAGGATCTAAAGTGAATAAAAGCTTAAGAACAACAAATATCACACTTGAGTGTAACACTAGTGCATTAGGGAACAAAATTGGAGAAGGTTGGGACAAAGCAAGCACATTCGAACGACAACTCATGTTCGAACGTCCACTTGAACTATGAGGAGATCAGACTACTGAGACCTGACGTGTTGCAGTCAAGAAGGTAGGCCCTGAAGTACTTGAGTACCACGTTCGAACGCCAACTATCATTCAAAAGTCCACATGATTTGACTGAAGACTAGGATAATGAGTGCAAAACTCCAAGTCCTACATGGAGTGTGGAAGTGGGTTTTCACAGAAGACCAAGACCACTTGAGTGATGTGGTCACATCCCATTTGGCGTTCGAACACCCTTAAAGCAAAAATAAAAGACACATTCGAATGTCAGACAACGTTTGAACGTCTATAAAGCCAAACCAGAAGACAATGTTTGAATGTCGACTCACGTTCGAATGTCCTCCACAGACTGCCTGCAAAATAGTTGGTTTTCATGGGCGGCATACACTATTCACTCATCCTCTCTTATCCCCCCTCCCCTTCCTTGCCTATAAATACTCCCATTAAGGGAGCTTCGGGGGGCAATCTTTTCTCTTGTAGAGTAGAGAGCTAGTTTTTGTATATTTCTTGTTTATGTTTTCATTTTGCATTTGTATCAACCATGATGGTGGCTAAGACTCCCCTTGTAGTTGAAGTCTTTTATTTATTTGTGCTAAGTTTTTACATTCATGTTGTGACAACCATGATGGAGGCTTAGACTCCCCTTGTAGTTGTACTTGCTTTTATTTACAAGTATCAAGAGAGATAGCTCATCTTTTAGTTGTGGTGGAAACCCTCCAAAAGTAACTAGCTTTTTTCTACTTTCTTTATTTCTTTCACTTCCATAGCTTGAGCTTTCTTCTTTCTTAGAGGAGTGAAACTCTTCTATTTTTCTAGAGCTTTATCAAAGTCGTGAAGGGTGAAACGTGATTCACTTATTCTTTGGTGAAGATCGGCTCTTTGTTTATTGCACTTTACCTTATAAGTTCTCAACTTGGAGGGATGAGTATCACTCACTTTTTTAGCTTTACTCAAGTCATGAAGAGTGAATAGTTCCTCATTCACTCTTTAGTAAAAGGTGATGAACATGTATTGATTATCTGGAAGCTATACTTGTGCATTTCCTTTATGCTTTAATGTTTTATATTTCAATTATTGAAGGATTGAATACATCTAGCAAAGCTAAGATATTTTGTATAACTATAGGTTCTTTCTATGTCATGAATGACTCTTGCATGAAAAAACCTGTTGGTTCAAGGCAAATACCTAGGATAGATCTTCATGATACATTTCAATCTTCACTATTATCGTGTTTTATCTAAAAAATAGGACATTAATGTCATGGTTGGATGCCTTGTAAAAACACTTACTTGTTTGTAGGCGGGTTAAATCTTGGCACAGGCAATTCTTGTCCACTTCTAGAAAGGCATCAAAATCATGTTCTTAATTCTCAAAGTCCATCTTTATCTTTTGATTAACTTACTGTTGACACGGGAGTCAATTGAGTTATAAAACATAAGTATAATAAACTGGATGATTAACTACATATTCTGATCCTCAAGCTAAAGGGTGATTGTTTTGCATTTGAATTTATCTTATATTTTGTCTAGAAAACTCTTGAAAAGAATTTTCTATTCTATTCAAGAAATCCCATCACTCCAAACTCTCAAAATTTTCAGTTACTTGATCTTTATTATTGTTTACTTCAAAACACCAATCATAGTTCCCTATGGATTCGACTCCGGACTTAACTAGATTATTACTACAACTTAACCGTTTGCACTTGGGTGTACACATTTTGGATCAAGTCATCTACGAAATTGACGCTTGGGAAGTTATCTATCTCCTCACCTACATCACCCAGATCGACATCTTCGGCAAATCTGTTGCCTAAAAGGGAGATAGATGAGTCTGTTGCTTCGAAAGAGGTAGACATGATGGGAAAAGAGAAAAGGAGCCTGAAAGATCTGTACAAAGGAGGAATTTCTATAAAACAGTCTCTGAGAGTTAAGGGATCAAGACATCAGTGACCAACAAGGAAAACTCTAGCAGTAGAGAAAGGGTCCAAGAAAATCGGAAGAGAGGACAATGAGCGGTCTCGATTCCTAAAATAACAAAAACGGAAAGCCCAAAAATGCGGCAACCATCTAAGATTCGAGGGATCCAGAATAGAGAAATGAACAAAAGACAGGAAGCATACCTAGACGAGGATAAACGGTGGACAGGGCAAAGTCAAAGAGAAAGTTTTTCAAAGCCTTCAAATCAAATCAAGGGATTCTATGAAACCCTAAGAAAGCCGTAGCTTCAGAAAGCTAGAATCGCCAGTAAGAAGAAAGGAAAAGCTTAGAGAGAGGAATTGAAAAAAGAAATGAGGCATTTTCCATCAGTTCAGAAGCATTTAAAGCTTACGGTACGTAGGTTCTTGAAGAATGGAATGCACTCAAAAATTGATGAAGAAATGATTACACAAAATTGTTAGAAAAATATGTTTGTGCTTAAATCGAGGACATCACGTGGAGGTCTGTTTCAACCCAGCCTTAGCTCAGCCCCTACTCAAGCTTACTTTGACCAGGGACTGGGGGGCAACTGATGATACTAGGAAAAATCCCAAGTCTGAGCTCAGGAACTGAGGTCAGGACGGGAGCTCAGCTCATGGAGTCTGGGCTCCAAGGTCCAGACCTAAACTTCATTTCTCCTACATCCTGAAGTAGACAAATGGAGGACAGTTGGCATACATGAGGCATCCTACCAACGGTAACAAGCTCCAATCTAGGCAAAAAATCCTCAAAACACCACAACCACTGCCTAAAATCATGCAAGACACATGGAAGAAAGGCAAGAATCTCGCCATAGATCCCACATAGAATTAGGAATTGAATTATAAATATTGTACAATGCCTCCAGTACAAGGAGAGAGATGGGAGGTATATCAAAAAAAATTTTTGTAAGTCAAACGGACCTTTAATAAAGATCCAAGGAGCAAAAAACTTTATTTAAGAGAGGATTAGCCGAGCTCCTGAGTTGGTGAACCACTATACTTTGGTTGTGTGAATCATCTCGTTCCCCCAAGAATCTTAGCGTAGTCCCCTTGAGCCAAGAGGCCCAATCCTGAACTTATTCGCATATTCATATATATAGCTCATCCACATTGCATACATCATCAATCAAATGTGGATGAGGATTTATGGTGTATGCAACATGGTGTACATAGTTTGACTGATGGTGTATGCAACATGGACGAGCTGTATATATGAATATTGTTGTCCGAATTTGATATTGACAATTTATATGCAAGTATACACGATCAACAAGTAATAAAGTGATAAGTAGAGTATTGTTCCCATGGAGAATTATTACTAATAAATTTCAACTACTAACTTTGTATCAACTCAATTTTATTTAAATAATTGAAATTAACTATAAATTCACTAGTTTAAAACTAAATTGAAATTTAATAATCAAAAATTGAATTTACCAGATCAAAGAATTTAAGATTACAACTTCCCTTAATGCTTCGTATAAATCTTTCTAACTCTTTTTTCAGTTAATTGATCAAAATAAGTTGTTAACTGAGAATTCAAAAATATTTATCAAACCTCTTCCGATAGTTAGATAAAAATATCTCTCTAAATTAAATCACTATATCCCTACGCAAAATAAGTTGGAATAGATTCATTAAATTCAAACTCTCATAAAAGTTACACACGACATATAGATATATTTCTATCTTATAAACAAACCCAGCTATTCAATACTAAGAAAAATTAACCAGACGCATGTCATCATATTCAAATCTAAACCTAGAATTCATCTTCCAATTCCATCTAGGGAATCAAATTAATTGCTGACCACACAATCATTTATTAAACACAAAATATGATAAGCAACTCGTATAAAATTAATAAGAACTAGAAATGAGAGTAGATCAATTTAACTAAACATCAGGTTCCATTACAATCTTAATAAAAACTTAGCTCATAATGTAATTAAAAAAACATCATTCTCAAATTAAACATCTTAGAAAATCAAGAACTAATAGTAAGAGAAAAGAATGAAAACTTAGTTGCAATTTTCAATCTCTCTTTAGTCTTCAAGTCCAATCTTTTCATGTCGTTTTCTTCGATTCTTTGCCTTCAATTTTTTTATATCAATCCTTGGTTCTCCAGCTATTAGCAGCCCCTCAAATCAGTATATTCTCATCCCAACTCAAATCCTAGCATATATGTAGCATTAGGGTTCAATTTCAACTCAAAAACAAGTCTGAACTCGTGTCCACACAATAATAAGCACTACAGCCCCTAAAATCAGCGTAGGGGAGATGACTTTCTGCCCTTCTAGCACTGCAACACTGCTCCTAGCGCAACTACGCTGATTCTCTTTTAAGCCTAGAGCTACCCTTGTTGCTTAGTCTTCAAATAATCCAACACTTAGGCTCCCAAATGACCTTGTTTTCTTCTTTTTTTTTTTGGGAGGGGGAAGGGGTGGGGGACTTGAACCCTTGATTTCAAAAAGACAAAGCCTTTATAAGACAAGGAGTACCATTGGAACAAGGTTCATTATTTCCTTCCAAATGATGATCCCTACAAAATAACATTAAAACACACAAAATGAATAAAATGAACAAAAAATACTTAAAAACTTACAAATTCATCAAGCCAAGAGTACTCAATTCGTAAGTATAAAACCCACTCATCAAGTACCCCTAAACTTAAATCTTTGCTTGTCCTCAAGCAAAATACTAAGAGCAAAAACTATAAAAATTAACCCTAACAACCATCTACTCAAATAATGGATTAATATGAATCTGAATATTGGCCCCAAAAATTACTACAAAAAATAATTCGCGAAAAATTTCAAAACAGTGCAAAGTCTATCAATCCAACACACTCCTTAATTTTACCACTACTCATAACCCTTTAAATACATGTACATATCCGAACTGTCAAGATAGTCATCACTCAGATAAATTTACTTAACCAAACGTTTCATAGGAGATACTCAATATCAACTCTATGAACTTACGTTTCACATCAACCTCTGCTAATTAAGGCAAAACATATAACTAAAAGAAACAAAGACCTTTTAATCTCTCACTCTTTCTCTTTTTTCTTTTTTGTTTTTATTCATTCGATGAGTGCATTTTATGCTCCATCTCACTTCCTATTGAGCGAGTACGTTTTACGCTCTATCTCACCTTTTCTTGAACGAGTACGTTTTACGCTCCATCTCGTTTTCAATATGTGTTTATAAGTGAGTGTGTTTTACGCTTCATCTCTACTCACCACATGCCCCTTTCTTATTTTTTTTCTTCTAACTCATGAAGGATCAAATCAAAATAATTTTTAAAAACTCTTTTATTTATTTTTATTTTTTTAATACTAACCCATCATAACAAATATTTCCCCCAAACTTATATGAATACCTCAATTCACTTTAAATGATGCTTAAATAAGTTTTTTAGGGTTTCAATGATATTTTCCACAAGCATTTAACCAAATAAAATCTCTAAATAATAACTAACCAAATAGATGGATATGTGCTCATGCATGAAAAGATCACAAACAATGTAAAACCAATAAGTATGTCAAACTACAGACTCAACATGTTCATCAATTTTCCTTCAATTAACAATTAATCACATTCATCATTGGCCATAATCAAATTCAATCAATCAATTGCTCAAGTCATACTAAAACATATTATTTAAAGTGCAAAACATGCTCTCTAAATGCATAACTAATAATGCAAATGCAAACAAGAAAACACCCCCAAAATTAAACTAAACATTGTCCTCAATGTATAAAGTAGGAAAAATTAAGATAGAAGACTTCCTTGAGACTTCGCTAGTTGGCATCGTCGTCAGCGTCCTCATCGTCCTCTAAGTCGAGAGTGTATTCAAAAAACATGGGTGGACTAGAAAACTGTATTGGAGGTGGTGTGCCCGAGTTGAATCCATAGTTGTTAAACATTTGGACTAGCGCTGAATTGAATTCCATTGAGTACTCCATGAATGAGTCCATTCGATGTGTAAGTCGATCATTGCGTCTAAAATCACATCGAGCTTCCCTACTTAGCTCTTGTGTCTCTCTGTGTAATTCATGTGTTTCTAGATGTAATCCACGCATTTCATCTATTAGACTCTCCATGGGTGATTGAGATGAGGTAGTAGTGGGCTGAGGAGGCTCTGATGTTTTGCCAGAATTCTGAGGCATATCCACCATAACATACCGGACACCCCTATGATCAGAGAAACCACCCTTCCATACGTTAAAGCGACTAATGATTTGATGATCAATTGGCACTTTTGGTTGTTGAACCAATTTATTAGCACTCCATGTGACTTTTGCCTTCTTACATAGCCCACAAATTAATGATGGATGAGGCAACTCGCTAGTTGAACCCCCTTTAATAGCCTGTGTGATTGAGTTTTGAATAACTTGTCCCACATTAATGCTTTTTCTTGTAACTATGCAATAAAGCAATACCGCCTTGTCACGGAGTAATTCAGTAAAGTGTGTGATAGGCATTAGCTTAGCACATCAAAATTAGTACCATGCCTTCCCAAATCGGCTCAGCTCGCTGTGTGAAAAGTGAAGCATCTCCATCCCTTTTAATGTCCACTTAGCGCCCGACTTACATAGACACTTGATCACCTCGTCCAAGTCGAGTTCTTTAGTTTTGTATTTCGTATACTCATCGTCATCTGACATATTTTCTATGTTGTAATAAGCATTGATGTGTGCCTTTTCAAATGATACTGATTTACCCTGAACTTGAACCACATGGTTTTCGGCCTCGTTGGCATTGGCATAAAATTCTTTTACAATGGGGATACGGCGGCGGCCAGGTGTTCTGTAAAATCTAACCAACCACGCTCCATAATCATGTCATGGACACATCCATCATACGTCTCATCTGGGCGAAGACTGCCTTCGGGAGTCAATGCCTTTTTCGCCAACAAAGTATGAAATCGCTTCGAAGCCGCTTCGCTAACAAACCTTTTTTTGTCGTATGGCTTGGAGGGTTTAGAGCTTTCCCTTCTTTGGCATTTTGAAGACATGATGAATACACAAGGATAAACCCCACACACCAAAAACCAAGTCACAAAGTCGCTAACTAATCTTTGTTTCCACTGGGGCAATTTAACAAACACTTGGGTGCAATGCTCAACTCTTCAATACTAAGTCATCCCAAATCTTATGATCTCCACCAAATAATACACACAAAAATCTCCCACAAGCATTTAACCAAGTTTAAACTTTACCCATAGAGAATGAATGAGATTGGTATCTTACGTTGCAAATCTTGACATTACCCATAGAGAATGGACAATTCCTTGGTGCTAGTTGATACTCATTGATGCACATGATAGGTAAGATTGTTATATAAAAGAGGTTGAGAAATTCAAGATGATTGAATGGAATTTTGGGCGAATAAGAGTTGGAGTGTATGCATTTTTAGAGGTTTGAAATGTTTGGGAGTGGTAGGAGTTGATTTGGTTGGCTTCTTGTTCATAAATGTAGAGCTAAAGGGTGTTTTATGATGCTAAAAATCTATTGGGTCCTATCTAGGGTGTTTATAATTCTGAAAATATGTGTTGGGAGCTGTTTGGGGCATTTATAATGCTGAAAATCTATGTTTGGGGCAATAGGGGCAGCAGGCAGGCACCTAGGCGCTGGTCTGTAGCGTTGAGGTGCTGATTTTTTGCTATGGGACAGCTTGGGGCCAACAGACAGGCACCTAGGCGCAGCCTGTAGCGTTGCAGCGTTGGCCACACAGAAAATCAATGCAGGGGGCGTTGTTTTGGGGGCGCAGGGGCGCTGATTTTCTGGTCTTGGCTCCTTCTTTAAGCTTGTGCAATCCTCGCTATATTTTTTTTCGATCCTTAGTACCTGCAGGCAATTGACACACTAATTAAAATGCACTAATAATCTAATATCATAATTACTCCTAAAAAAACTACATTGAAATTAAATGAAATAAAACTTAAAAACTAAAATTTGGGTTGCCTCCCAACTAGCACTTGTTTTATAGTCTTTAGTCTGACTACTTCTTGTTTCATCCTGGGTTGGCAAGGGTACTTGAGGTCTTTTCATGATCAATGTCGCAGCCCTAATATTGCTTCAGTCTCTGCCCGTTCACCTTGAAAGTTCTTTTGAATTGGCTTCCTCGACTTCAATCGCTCCATGCGGGAACACCTTAGTAATAATTAATGGCCCTGACCACTTTGATTTGAGTTTTCCCGAGACGAACTCTAACCACAAATTGAAAAGGAGTACAGCTTGACTTGACTCAAACTTCAGCTCAATGATCTTCTTATCATGCCACCTTTTTACCTTCTCTTTATATAACTTGGTGTTCTTAAGGGGATTTGGAATTCAATTTCCTACGAATACCTCATTCACTACATCTTGCACCAAATCAACCCGAAAAAATTCTTCTGCTTCCTTTTGAAATTTCATAGTTGAAAATACATTGAATGTAACCTCTTGATCTTAGACTCACATAGTTAGCTCTCCTTTGTGTACATCAATAAGTGTTCTCCCATTGCTAAGAATGGTCGCCCAAGAATAATAGGTATTTCCCTATCTTCCTCACAATCCAAGACTATGAAATCAACTGAAAAAATGAACTTATCCTCTTTAACTAGAACGTCCTCAACTATGCCCCTTGGATAAGTGAGTGATCTATCCGCAAGCTGAAATGTAACATTAGTAGGCTTTACTTCCTTCAAACCCAATTGCTGATAAATTGAGAATGACATCAAGTTAATACTAGCTCCCAAGTCACACAATGCTTTCTCAAAAAACTGATTGCCTATTATGCATGGACTTGTAAACCTACTTGGATCTTTGAGCTTTGGAGGTAGCTTCTTTTGAAGAATAGCACTGCACTCCTTCGTAAGTGCCACTGTCTCAGAATCGCCTAGTTTTCTCTTCTTTGAAAAAATTTTATTCAAAAATTTCACATAGTTAGGCATTTTCTCCACTGTTTCTATGAAAGGGATATTTATTTGGAGCTTCTTAAACACTTTCATGAATTTAGAGAACTACTTATCCCACTTCTGTTTTTGCAAACATTGTGGAAATGGCACGGGAGGCACAATAGGTCTCGGATTACCTCCCCTAGAACATGCAATTGGTTCATCTTCTTTCTTTTCATGTTTCACATTCTTGCTATCTTTTATTTTTTTACCCTTACTATCATCTCTATGTGAATGTTTTGGAGATCCACCAACAACCTTTGGTAACTCTTTTCTAATTTGTAATGTAATAGCATTGCAGTGCTACTTACCTTCCCTCTTAGGATTGACCTCTATATCACTAGGTAGAGTGCCTTGAGGTCAGTTGTTAATGGCATTAGCAAGCTGACCCATTTGATTTTTCAAGTTTTGGATTGATACTTCCATACTGTTCATCCTTGTCTCACTCTGTGCTATGTAACTGCAAAGCAAATCCTCCAAATTTGACTTATTTTCTGGTGTGGAGCTTGATTCTGAAACCCTGGTGGGTATGATTGTCTTGGAGCAGAGGTTTGGGCTTAATTATTGTTCCAAGAAAGGCTCGGATGAGTCCCCCAACCAGGGTTATAATTGTTGAAATTATTGCTATATTACTGCCTGTTGTGGTTACCAATGTATTGTACCGACTTTGGATTAATTACACATTGATTGTTTAGATGGTTCCCGTCACACAATTCACAAACAATTCCCACACTCTGAATATGTTGCACCCCTAAAACATCAATCTTCTTTGTCAATGTAGCAACTTGTGCAGCCAATGCAGTAACCGCATCGACTTCATGAATCCTTATTACCTTTGGTTGATTGATCCTTACAGAGGGCCACTGATAATTGTTGGCAGCCATCATCTCCAATAACTCATAAGCTTCATCAAATTTTTTTCCATTAATGCTCTATCTGTAGCTACATCGATACCAATTTGGGTAGCACTAAACAACCCGTTGTAGAACGTCTAAACTTGCAACCACTTAAGAATACCATGGTGAGGGCATCTTCGGAGTAAATCCTTGAATTGCTCTCAAGCTTCATATAGGGCCTCAGAAACATGCTGTGCGAATGAAGTGATGTCGTTCCTCATCCTTGCAGTTTTAGCTGGTGGAAAGAATTTGGCTAAGAATTTTTGAGCTAAATCTGTCCACATGGTAATAGAACCCACCAACAATGAATGCAACCAACTCTTTGCCTTATTACAAAGTGTGAAAGGAAAAAGTCGGAGTCTAATTGCATCTTCAGAAATCCCATTGTATTTGAACGTGTCGTAAATCTCCAAAAAACTCACCAAATGATCATTTGGGTCATCGTTAGGCAAACTCCAAAACTACACTGAATTCTTAATCATTTGGATGGTACCTGACTTGATCTCGAAACTGTTTGCTTGAATTGCGGGCCTTTGAATGCTCGATTGTATTTCTGTCACAAGCGGTATAGCATAATCCCTTAGTGATTTTTGTTCATCTTCCACCATAGTTTCTTGATTTTTTTTTACTTATTGAGAATTCTTTCGCAAGTTTTGGAACCTTCGTTCGATTTCGTCTTCGTATGGTAGTTGCTCTTGACCTATAGATCGTGTTTGCATACAAAATTTAAAAGTTCTTGTGAAAACAATTAAAACAAAAAATTAAATAAGTTTAAACTAAGATCAAATTGATTGAAATAATTACTAGAATAAATCTCCAGCAATGACACCAAAAACTTCTTGTTCAAATTTGATATTGACAATTTACGTGCAAGTATACACGATCAACAAGTAATATAGTGATAAGTAGAGTATCGTTCCCAAAAAGAATTATTACTAATAAATTTCAAGTACTAACTTTGTATAAATTTAATTTTATTTAAACAATTGAAATTAACTATGAATTCACTAGTTTAAAACTAAAATTAAATTTAAAAATCAAAGATTGAATTTACCGAATCAAATAATTTAAGATTACAACTTTCCCTAATGCTTCGTATTAATCTTTCTAACTCTCTTTCCAGTTAATTGATCAAAATAAGTTGTTAACTGAGAATTCAAAATTATTTATCAAACCACTTCTGATAGTTAGATAAAAATATCTCTCATAATTAAATTACTATATTTCTGTGCAAAATAAGTTGGAATAGATTCATTAAGTTCAAATTCTCATAAAAGTTACACACGACATATACGTATATTCATATACTATACACACACTCAGTTATTCAATCCTAAGAAGAATTAACCAGACGCATGTCATTATATTCAAATCTAAACCTAGAATTCATCTCTCAATTTCATCTAGGGAATCAAATTAATTACTAGTCACACAATCATATATTAAGCACAAAATATGATAAACAACTCATATAAGATCAATAAGAATTAAAAATGAGAGTAAATCAGTTTAACTAAACCTCAGGTTCCGTTACAATCTTAATAAAAACTTAGTTCATAATGTAATTAAAAAACATCATTCTCAAATTAAACAACATCTTAGAAAATCAAGCACTAAAAGTAAAAGAAAAGAATGAAAACTTAGTTGCAATCTTCAATCTCTCTCTAGCCTTCAAGTCCAATCTTCTTCATGTTTTTTTCTTTTATTTTTTGCCTTCAATTTCTTTATATCAATCCATGGTTCTCCAGCTATTAGCAGCCCCTTAAATTAGTATATTCCCATCCCAACTCAAACCCTAGCATATATGTAGCATTAAGGTTCAATTTCAACTCAAAAACAAGTCTGAATTCGCATCCACACTAAAACAAGTGCTGCAACCCCTAAAATCAGCGTAGGGGCACTGACTTTCTTCCCTTCTAGTGCAGCTGCGCTAATTCCCTTTTAAGCCTAGAGCTGCCCTTGTTGCTTAGTCTTCAAATAATCCAACACTTAGGCTCCTCCCAAATGACCTTGTTTCCTTTCTAATGATGATTCCTATAAAATAACATTAAAACACACAAAACGAATAAAAATGAACATAAAATACTTGAAAACTTATAATTTTATCAAGCAAAGAGTACTCAATTCGTAGGTATAAAATTCACTCATCAAATATGCGAATGAGTTCGGGATTAAGCCTGTTGGCTCAAGAGGACTATGCTAAGATTCTTGGGGGAATGAGATGATTCTCACAACCGAAGTATAATGGTTCACTAGCTCGGGAGCTCGACTAACCCACTCTTCAATGAAGTCTCTTGCTTCTTGGATCTTTATTAAAGGTCTGTCTGGCTTACAGAGTGTTTTTTTGATATACCTCCCATCTCTCTCCTTATATTGGAGGAATTGTACAATATTTATAGTCCAATTCCTAATTTTATAGGATCTGTGACGAGATTCTTGCCTTTCTTCCATGGTCTCTTGCATGATTCTAGGCAGCGGTTGTGGTGGTTTGAGGATTTTGCGCCTAGACTAGAGCTTGTTACCGTTGGTAGGATGCCTCGTGTATGCCAGCTGTTCTCCATTTATCTACTTTAGGATGCAAGCGAAATGGAGTTTAGGTCTGGACCTTGGAGCTCAGATTCCATGAGCTGAGCTCCCTTCCTGACCTCAGTTCCCTAGCTCAAACTTGGGATTTTTCCTGGTATCATCAACTATAACTACAAATAAAATACAATTAATTTAATAATATTTTAGTGATATTAGGGTCAACCTCATTCTATTACAAGGAGAAAATAGGGAATCGATATATGATTGGTAAGACTAAACCTTAAATTGTTTAAGGGAAGAATAACTCTTTAATCACTAATATAACTTTACTTTTCTCAAGCATGAGAAACATTTGTGCTCCATTTCTTTTGTTTGTTTAATATAACATGGAATGAAAATGACCATAAGATTTCGGCATTGAACTAAATTATCAAACCATACTCACTGGCTAATGTCTATAATATATACATGCCTGAGGTTCTTATTTATTTTTGCCTTGAATAACCTATTAGGAGTTTTTATCTCCATTGCATATAAAGTAATACCTGGTTGTTTTATTATATGGACTCAACATAAGTCATTTTACAATTATAAATGCCCACTTAAATTCCTCTGTTAGTATTTTATAAGTTGATATTTAGACTTAAACTCAAATCTTGATCCGCCTATGTGGGATAACTGGGCTTGACTCGGTCATTGGTGGTTGGTTAAAGATATATCTATATCTCCTAATCAATTTAGGAGATTATGGGAGATGTATCATATAACACCCCATTCCGACTTTTGTACTAAAAATATAATTTAGGCAAACACACTTAAACATGCAATGCTGCTGTTAATATTTTTTTTTCCTTTAAAGAAATACCCATCCCGACACTATATAACATAGACCATTTTTTAATAAAAAGTTACACGCGTGCAAGTACACCGACTCGCTACCATATAATCCATACATAACCCAAAAACATTTTGCAAGTGTCGTTTACACGCCGAAGAGGGGAACAAAAATATTTACATTATATACGACCCAAAGGTAAACAAAAAACAAACAAAATTTGATACGAGCCCTCTCCTGATAACTCTTGACTGGACTTCTAGTTTTGACAATGGACTATAGGCTAGTGTTCAGATTACCTGAAAAGATTTCAAGGAAATCTTCAATGAGTACTCAATATAATTTCATAAATAAAGTAAGGAAATTAACAAAACACACTTATTGATCGGCAGAAATCTATTATTCACAATTCCATAATTTTATCTCGATATTGTCACGCACCAAATTTCATAAAAATGTTATTAAAAAAAACTTTTGTTTATTCCAAAAGTAAATACCCTTTTTTTGTAAAATCATCTATGAAAGTATCTCTATAATTTAAATAAAACATTTTTAAAGAAAATTCTGGCAAAGTTTCCTTTGAAAACTGAGCATCCAAATAATTGGCTAGAGTTACCTGTGAGAGCATTAAACATAATAATTATACCTAACTAGTGATTCACATCATATCAATCATATACATTACTTCTCATGACATCCTCAAATAAATTATTACCGTTCAATACCGGTGGTGGCAAATGGAGGCCCATAAAGTCCTCTTAAACCCAAGTTATAATCTAATTATCCAAAATTCTTTGTGATGAGCATAGTATATAGAATATCTAAAATCTTTATAATTAAACAATTTAAAAGGTCTTAATCTATACATATTCCCTCAAATTAACCAAGATATAGATCACTTATAAATTCTCAATAATATACATCATCGTACATTATTTTTTACATGTTCTAACTAAATATATAAAAATCACAACAACTATCTTCTACCTTGATACTCCCACTATGTAGTTCACCAACATATGCCCATAACTGAAAATGTTAAATGATAGGGGTGAGCAACCACACGCTCAGTAGAACAATCCTTTTCCCAAACATATACAAAATTTTAAATACCAACAATTCACAATCATAATTATATGTAATGAAATAATTCATCAATAAATCTAGGTACATGATAAGTAGTAAACATTTTTGAAAATACGTTGTGTACTATCATTTGAAATACACAAGTGAAACATTAAGTAATTTACTATATCGAAACTAAATCTCAAAATTACACTATAAAACCTTTCTTTTTAAAACATAATTCAATACTATTGATTTTATAAAGCACGAATTGAGAAATTTTTATACAAGTATAAGTATAATAAATCTGAAAAAGTAATCATTTCTTGTTTTGAACACAATTTCATAAACTTGCTCTTTCTAAGTTATTTTTTTTTAAAAAAATATTAATTTCATGTACTTTCATCTCAACCTCACCTCACCTCACCCAACTCAAGAGGTTTGTTGGAATATTGGTCTATTGGTTTCTTAGAACCCAAAATCCAAGTATGCTACGCATACAGACAAATATCATCAAATCAACACTAGTTTACGAATGAACCATTCTTAGGGAATCTTTTGGGTCTTGCACCTTAGGGTCTTATTGCCCTTCTTACTTTTTTAGGGTGATGTGTAGGGCACAACTTGTGATGTCACACAGGCTATCATCGAAATCCACTACGATCACCAATTCTCCATAGGACTAGTAGCCACCTTGGTAACCCCCCTAAAGGGTCTTAACCGTCGACCAACCATTTGTCTGTCGATACCAAGCATACAAGTTTCAAATCATAATTTCATGATCACTTTCGTTTTCCAACACCAACCACAACTTTGACACTTTTAAAAAAAATACTTAGGGCGTGTTTGGTTAGCTTTTGTAAAACAGTTTTTTGTTCTCAAAATTTTAAAAATGCCCAAAACCTATTTGTTTAGCATTTTTGTTATCTAAATTTTGGAAAAAAAATGAGATTTGAGTCAAAGAAACAGAAAACAAGTGTAGCTCGTTTTCAGAGTTTTCTTTGAAAATTTTAGAAATAAGGAGAATAATTTTTGATGTTCAGATATGAGTATATATATATATATATATATATATATATATATATATATATATATATATATATATATATATATATATATATATATATTAAATACGTATATATTATGAAATTGTCAAAAACTATTTAATATATATATATATATATATATATTAAATACGTATATATTATAATAATATATATATATTATTAGATAATGTTTATTTATATATAAATACGTATAAATATATATTATGAAATTGTCAATATAAAAAAAATTTATATTTTTTTATTAATGTTTGAATTACTGTTCAAATATATATTTAGGCTGTTCAAATAAGTTTTACTATTTTTTTATTGTAAAATTATTTTTGAAATCATCTAACCAAACAAGTTTTTTTATCTTAAAAAATATCAAAATTATTTTCTTAAAACTATTCTCAAAAACTATTTTCGGATACTATTTTTTAAAATACAAACCAAATAGACCCTTAGTTTTCTAAAATCTCACATTTCTATTTCCAACATAACAAACTTTCAAAATAACTCTCACACATACCAAAAATATAATTTGAACCATTTTTTTTAGCAAAATTCGTAAATTAAATGATTAAGAAGTTATGTACATAAATACTACTCTTTTCATACTTTAAAATAACTCAACAATACCCAAAACCATGGTAAAATATACTCAATCATATCATAAGAATCAAAATCTCTTTCCACAATTCATCATTTCAATACTTATAGTCACTTAGACATTTTATCAAACACATGATAGACATAAAATGTGAGACCCGGTTATACATTGCATTAAATTTAATTATTAATTATGGTGAGATTCAAATATTTTTAATAGTTTTAGGGACATAAGTGTAATTATCTAAAATTTTGATGAGTCAGTTCTAATATATGTCGGACTTCAGTCAAGTTAATTCCTATGTAAAATGTTTTATTAAAGCTAAAAGAATAAAATTTAATAGGAAGTACAAGTGTTGGGGTTAAATTATAAATATTATGTGTGTACATGTTGCAAGAGTTAGGGGGTGTGTGTGACTAGTCACTTAGGACATAATAGGTGTTTAGTATGTAAGACAAGGGAAAGGGAATAGATAAAGAAATGAAGAAAAAATGAGGGTAAGATCAGAGATAGGGGGACGGATGGTGAGGTGAAAATTGGGGGCTTTAAGCGAAATCCAATGGTTAAATTTACTGTGATTGCTATGAAAATTGAGTATATTACTTATGTTGTCGTGAAACACGGATCTATCGGTTCCAATTTGGGAATAGGTATGTGAAATAAATATTTAATAATTCAAGATTCATGTTCTAATTATTCTCTTTAGTCTTGAATTGACACCGTTTTAATGATTTAATATAAGAATTTGATGAGAATATGACTATTTATTTTCATGGACATGTTGCATATGTAAGAATTGTTAGGTATTAGTATATTATAGAAAATTTTAAAGGTTGTAACTACTGCAACTAAGCATTTCAGGATGGATATATTTGTGAGATCCTGGTGTCCCACATCAGTTAGGGAGGGAAAAGTTGCTGGGCTTTTTAGTAAGTCATTCGCCTTACATGACACTAGGCCTTTTCCCAGGGGTACTAGGAGGAACAAAGCTGTGAGGGCCAGTGGGTCCAAAGTGGACAATATTATGTCATGTGGAGGGTGGGGTGTTATAAGTGGTATCAGAGCCAACCCTCGCTTGAATCGAGTGTGGGCCTCTACCGTACTCGCGTGCATGTGGGCGGGCAAGTAGCTGGTGAGTTGCTGCACGGGGACGTGCAGCTCTAAAGGGGGTGGATTGTGAGATCCTGGTGTCCCACATCGGTTAGGAAGAGAAAAGTTGCTGGGCTTATTAGTAAGTCCCTCGCCTTACATGACATAAGGCCTTTTCCCAGAAGTATTAGGAGGAACAAAGTCGTGAGAACTAGTGGGCCCAAAGTGGACAATATTATGTCATGTGGAGAGTGGGGTGTTACAATATTATTTAAAATTTGATTGTTAAAATTATGGAGTTGATATTTAAATTGTTGAAATTAATTAATAAAAATAATTGGTGAATCTAGTGCTAAAATTTAAGTTGTAAAATTGTAGTTGGTGCTAGAATTTTTATTTAAAAGCTGATAATAGCTTCCTTAAATGTCGAAAAAATAATATTTAGAAATTGATATTGTGATTATAGTAGCTAGAATTGAAACCATATGATCGAACACATGATTTACAAGTTGTATATCATTGATAGTAGTTTTAACATTTTACTTCAATGCTAAAAATCAACATAATATCATGCTATTATGAGCAAGGTTTGAAATCATTTTAAACCTACTGAAATTTTTGGTTTAAGAGTAATAAATTATATTTTAGATGAATGGTATTATTTACATAGTATAAAAAAATATTAGACTGAATTAAAGTGGTTCCTAAATGTGTGCGGGATATATTGATTTGAAAAGATTAACGAAGTTTAAGTATAGTCATCATATACAACCAAAGTAGAGCATCAAATATATGTTCATATACATTCATTTGCATCAATTGAGTAATTTTAGGGTCGATGCTCACCTGCATTTGCTCACATGCTAATTATTAGGGTCAGAGACTACTTCCTCGGTTACACATAGGAATCGATCGTAAATTGAGAAGGGGTATCTGTCAGTTATAAAGTTGAAGTGTATTGCTTCATAATAATT
>CAUOFW020007792.1:0-19830 GCA_963454935.2 Ilex paraguariensis
AGTAAACTTTGACCACACCGGGTTCCAACTTATCCATATTTATAGCAAAACATGCAAGGTTACTTTAACATTAGTGCATATATGTAATAGTTATCATTTAAATCCACCAAGGTCTATAAGCCTCAATATACCTCAATTGTGTGTCCATTTGTATCCTTGGAACTAGAGAAAATCCAAGTCATTGGTGTTCTTTAAATAAAGAAATCCAAGCCTGGAAGCTTAGTGCATAGTTTGAAAAATTTCGGTTTTTAGAGTCACCGTTCGAACAGCACTATTCACATTCGAACGTCTCTTGGTTTTGAAAAATAGGTAGCTCCCAGTACATTGGGGTCTCTGCTGGTTTTTCGTGTTCAAAACGCCACCATTCGAACGTCACTTTACGTTCGAAACAAAAAAATGCAGTTATGTTCTTCTGCAACTTCCAGTGCGGTTTGGGCCTTGTTTAGGAGTGGAATTGAGAAAATTTCCATAAACAATTTTGTAGCCCTAGGTGTCTACTACCTACTGTAAGAATTCAGATCATTTGGACGTCACAATAAAAAGTTTATGGCTCAACACTAAGCAGTGTCTGAGAATTTCTGTGTAAACTGTGTATGATTTTCAACCCCAAATCAATCCATTCCAAAAAACCAATCCAAGGTTATCCAAAACTTATACAACATCTATTTGATACCAAATATAGTCAATACAAGTTCTAATACAACTATTTCCATACTTTTACATGCCAAAATGGAAATTAACCAAAAGTTTTACAAAACTAAATTCAAAGCCACACACCCGGCTTTTCTTCAACCAAGAGCCCCCGAATGAGAGCCATCCACCGGAACGTGTCCCGTACCTGAAATTGTTTCCCGTATAGGGTGAGCACAACGCCCAATAGAGATAAACCTATAGAGGTTACTCTTCCCCTAGATGCACATGCTCATGTAATCATCACACAAACATACAACCAAGCATTTCTCACACTTATGCATCCTATGATGGAATGCAACAATGCTATGCCATGGAATGAAGTGACACTCACCCATGCAACTTTATTCCGAGCTCTCTCTCGGCTCCCAGCTCTGCAAGTGTCAATTTAGTCGAAACCACCATTTATGTTACACACAATGGCGTTAATCACTCTAGGGTCTTGTATAGGGGTGGATGTTCATGGACTTAACCAGGGCCTCCAAGGGCCCCACCACAATCGAAATTTACGGACTTCGACCGAGGGTTCCGAATACACCCACACACTTTATGGGCCGAGCCAAGGGAGTGCGTAGCCCAATCACCGGGTCTTGCACCCGAGAGGTCGTCATGCCTCTTCTTGCTACCCCAACCCAATTCATCATGCAACCAAGCGGCTTAGCTAAGTCCTCGACCCAACTCTCCCAAGCCTTCCGTCAATCACCAAGTGTGGTATTGACGTCAAACATGCACTCACTCATGTAATGAGACACTTCCGTGCAAATGCAATGTGATGTTCCATTGCACACAAAATAATGCTCAATATGCTTATGACAAACATATAAACATTTTTCATACATCAATGCAATTGTATCATAAGTATATAACTACCATATCTCATTATGCTCAATATATCATTTCATGCATATGTCAATAACACTCTTCATCCAAAAACCATATCCTAAGCATATGATTTCACAATCACCCAAGCATGTTATAACATAGCATCATGCAAGTAACACACTCAATTTCACTAGGGCATTTTATCAAACATCTTATAGTCATTCAAGTCATGTATTCACATAACACATTCCAAGGCATAGTTTATAAAACACATAGCATGCCTTAAGTTTTCACCAAGTTACAAAATAATCACATGGAACCTCCATATACCAAATTCAAGCTAGAAGCTAGCCTAAGCTATTCCTATGCTAATTTTTTTCACTTTCATACCCATAGACATATATGTATAACAATACATATGCATATACATAATTTTCACCCTTAGTCTAGCAACACCTAAGGTAAGAATAATCCAAAGTAGGAATAACCCCTACCTCTTAGGAGTGTAGAAAACCCCTAAAACACCAAAACCAACCCAAAAGCTTTGATCTCCAAAAATTCTTCCTTTGATTATTCGGTGAAATCACTTCCTTTTGGTACGTAGACGTAGCCCTTGACGAGGAGAACGATCTTTGTTCTTGGTCCAAGCGGATTTGAGCACTAGAATTATGTAGATCATAGAGAGAAGTTGAAGCTTTCCCTCTCCTTTCCCTCTCTTTTCTATCGGCTGAAGAGGATGCTGAACAATGGGGGAAAAATCTGATTTTTCCCCCTATTTATACTTTAGAACACTTGGCCCACAATTGGCCACATGTCCATTTTTAATTCCGGGTCCGTTTTTGTCCCGAACAATTAAATCTCGCCCCGGTTTAAATCTAAAATATTTTTATTTCAATTTATCTTATTTTATTGCCCAAAATTTAAAATTTTATAAAAAATTCGTGTACAGGGTCACCCGAAGCCCGATCGCTCCGTAAAACGTGAAAAATTTGACTATCTCAGAATTCGACGAAAATTGACGTGGTAACTCGATTTCGCGAGACGAATCCAACGGTGAGGTCCGTTTTGTCATCCGAGTTACAAAAAATTTCAGATTTACAACCCGAATCATGGTGACAATTTACCATTTTACCCTTTATTCATAAAAGTTTAAATCTACCCGGATTTTACATTCTCCCCCCCTTAGAAGAATTTCGTCCCCGAAATTCTCACACACATGCACACTTAGACACATGCATATGCAATAAGTAACCTCATACTTAAAATTTTAAACATGTACCTCCATCCTCGAACAAAAATGGGTAATTGGTACGGATGGTGTCCTCACGCTCCCATGTCGCCTCCTCCACTCCTCGGTGCTGCCACAGCACCTTTACTAGCCTTACAGTCTTGCCCCGCAAAACCTGCTCCCTGCTATCCATGATGCGCACCGGTCCCTCCTCAAAGGTCCCATCCACATCAACAACAAGCTCGCCCCAATCTACCACATGAGTCGGATCTGGGATATACTTCCGGAGCATAGAGACATGGAATACCGCGTGAACACCCGATAGATTTGGCGGTAACGCCAACCGATAAGCAACTGCACCCACCCTCTCGAGTACTTCGAAGGGCCCAATGTACCTTGGCGACAGCTTTCCCCGCTTGCCGAACCTGACCACTCCTCTCGTAGGCATCACCTTCAAGAAGACATGATCTCCCACCTCAAACTCTAGAGGTCGTCGCCGTCTGTCAGCGTAGCTCTTTTGCCGGCTCTGAGCCGTGAGAAGACGCTTCCGTATCAAGCCCACCTTCTCTGAGGTGTCTCTAACCAAGTCCGGACCCGTAACAAGTCTCTCTCCAACTTCTGTCCAACAAATCGGAGATCGACATGGCCTCCCATATAGTGCCTCATAGGGTGCCATCTGTATACTCGCCTGATAACTATTGTTATAGGCGAACTCTACCAAGGGTAAATGATCTTCCCAGCTACCCTTAAGATCTAGGACACATGCCCGTAACATGTCTTCTAATGTCTGAATGGTTCTCTCAGACTGACCGTCCGTCTGGGGATGAAAAGCAGTGCTCATCATCAGTTGTGTCCCCATGGCTCGTTGAAAACTCTCCCAAAAATGAGCCGTAAACCTGGGATCCCGATCCGATACTATAGATACGGGTACCCCATGCAACCGGACAATCTCCCGTATATATAACCTACAAAATTCCTCCAGTGTGAAGGTCATCCGTACGGCCAAAAGGTGTGCCGACTTAGTAAGCCGGTCCACTATCACCCATACCGCGTCATGTCCCCGTGATGTCCGTGGCAAGTGAGTCACAAAATCCATCGTAACATGTTCCCACTTCCACTCAGCTACCTCCAATGGCTGGAGTAACCCTGCTGGTCTCTGGTGTTCAGCCTTCACTTGCTGACACGTGAGACATCTACTAACAAAATTACCAACTTGCCGCTTCATCCCATTCCAATAATACTGGCGACGAAGATCATGATACATCTTTGTGCCCCCTGGATGAACCGCAAAACGGGAGCAATGAAACTCCCTAAGGATCTCCTCTTTCAGATCCGCCAACTGAGGAACCGCAACCCTTCCTCGATACCGAAGACTACCATCCGAGTGAATGGCCCAGCCCTCGTCACCTGTACCTGCCTGTACACGGTCCCGGATAGACAATAGCTCTGTGTCCTGACTCTGGGACTCAATAACCCTGCTCAGTAGGGAAGGCGTAGCTATCAAACTCCCCAAAATACCCTGAGCCTGACCCATATAACATAGCCCGAACTGTCCCACAGTCTCGAGCATCTGCCACTCTCGGGAAGCCACTCTAGCCAGGATTCCCCGTGGTTTCCGACTGAGTGCATCAGCCACCACATTTGCCTTACCGGGATGGTAATGCAAGGTGAAGTCATAATCCTCCAGAAACTCCATCCACCTGCGTTGCCTCATGTTGAGGTCCCGCTGTGTAAAGATGTACTTCAAACTTTTGTGATCTGAAAATACCTCGAACTGCTCACCGTATAGATAATGGCGCCAAGCCTTCAAGGCAAAGACAATGGCTGCCAACTCCATATCATGTGTGGGGTAACTCTGCTCGTGGTTCTTTAACTGCCGAGAACCATAAGCTACCACTCTCCCGGACTGCATCAAGACGCATCCAAGTCCGTCCTTGGAGGCATCACAGTATACCGTATACTTCTGTCCCCTTTCCGGAACTATCAGAATAGGAGCTGATGTAAGCCTCCTCTTCAACTCTTGGAATGCCTTCTCACAAGCGTCATTCCACTCAAACTTGACCTCTTTTCGGGTCAACTTGGTCATAGGAGCAGCTAGTCGAGAGAAGTCCTCAATGAACCTCCGATAGTACCCTGCCAATCCCAAGAAACTGCGTATCTCGAAGACTGACTTCGGCCTCTCCCAATTCATAACTGCCTCAACCTTCTCCGGGTCCACAGATACACCCGAAGCCGACACCACGTGTCCCAAAAATTTCACCTCCGTAAGCCAAAATTCACACTTGCTGAATTTAGCGTACAACTGATGGTCTCTCAAGGTCTGGAGAACAATCCTCAAGTGACCCTCATGCTCCTCCTCAGACTTGGAGTAGATCAGGATGTCGTCCACAAAAACCACAACAAACTGATCCAAATAGGGTTGAAAAACCCTATGCATGAGATCCATAAATGCCGCCGGGGCATTCGTCAATCCGAATGGCATCACTGTGAACTCGAAATGCCCATATCGCGTTCTGAACGCCGTCTTAGGGATATCTGCCTCCCTAACCCTCAACTGATGGTAACCGGTGCGAAGATCTATCTTGGAGTATACCCTTGCCCCTCTCAGCTGATCAAACAAGTCATCAATTCTCGGCAAAGGGTACCTATTCTTGATAGTAACCCGATTTAACTGCCGATAATCTACACACAATCGAAGGGTCTTGTCCTTCTTCTTTGCAAATAACACCGGAGCGCCCCAAGGTGAGGTACTCGGTCTAATGAACCCCTTGTCCAACAATTCCTGCAATTGGACCTTGAGTTCTTGCAACTCGGCAGGCGCCATCCTATGCGGAGTCATGGAGATAGGCGATGTACCCGAATGTAATTCGATACTGAAGTCCATATCCCGATGGGGAGGTAATCCCGGTAGTTCATCCGGAAATACATCCTCGTACTCACATACCACCCGAGGTAGACCCAACTCCTGTCTCACCTCATCCTCCAAAGTAAGGCTCGCAAGCCATCCCATCAACTGTCCGTGCCATCGTGAGTCATACACGGCTTGGGGTAAAGCATCGTGCTTTTCCCCTTGGAACTTGAAACAAATACCATCAGGCGTATACGCCGTGACCCTCTTCCTATCACAATCAATGACAACCCGATGTGCTGCCAACCAATCCATCCCGAGGATCACATCAAACTCCGACATGTCCATGACCCTAAGGTCTACAGTGAGTAGAATCCCCGAGATCTCTAATTCACAGTCCCGACATATCTGATCAACTCTCACCCTAGCTCCTAGGGGAGAACTCACATGTACCGGTTCCTCTAAGGTCTCAACCTCTAAGCCCAAATCTTTCACACAAGATGCAGCAATAAAAGAATGAGATGCACCAGAGTCAAATAATACCCTTGCCCATAAGCGAGAGAGTAGAAATGTACCCTGTATTACCGACGGATCTGTCGACTCAGTCTGTGGCACCATGGCATAAACACGCCCTTGGGTTCCCGATGTCCCGGCTTGTGAGCCTCGACCTCGACCCATGCCCTGGCCTATCTGGCCTGTTTGTGAAGTCCCTGCTCGTGAAGTAGTAGGCACTTGTGCAGCACCCTGAGATTGGTACTGACTCCTTTGACCCATAGTGGGGTAAGGAGGAACACTCTGTATCTGCGACTGGCCCACAGAAGGCTGGGATTGGGATGTCCCATAGCTCTGGGATCCCTGCCGTTGAGGACACTCCTTTCTGATGTGACCCGGCTGGTGACAAAAATAGCAAGTCTTCTGACCCGTCTGGAAGGTGGTCCTGAAGTTTCCCCCACCTTGAGAGAATCGGCCCTGGCCTTGGCCTTGATAGCCGCGGCTCTGCCCCTGAGACCCTTGTGGAATAGAAGTCCTTTGCCTCTTTCCTGCACCTGAAGAAGATGATTGACCCTCCTTCCTTTTGTCCTTAACACCCGCTTCCCGGATGTTGCGCGCGTCCTCCACCTCTCTCTCGATAGTCATTGCAGTCTTGACCATCAAATCAAGGTCTTGCAGGAGAAGTCCCACAATCTTGCCTCGAATAGACAACTTCAGTCCATCCTCAAACTTCTGTACTTTGGCCCTGTCTGAGGCCACATAATCATCAGCAAAACGGGCCAACTCAGTGAATTTGGCCACGTATTCTAGCACACTCATAGTCCCCTGCTTCAATTCTAGGAACTCCTTGGCCTTAGCGTGTCGAGCGGTCGCCGGGAAATACTTTCCCATAAAGAGTTCCTTGAACTCTACCCAAGTCATTATCTCCAAGTTCTTTGAGGTCTTGACCCAATCCCACCATAGCTGGGACTCTCCCTCCAGCTGAAAAGTTGCCAAAGTTATCTTGGTGGCATCGGAAGTGATCTCCATAGCACTCAAGATCTTCTCCACTTGTCGAATCCAACGATCGGCTACCATTGGATCCGCCCCTCCCAAAAAGACCGGAGGATTATGGGCTTTGAACCTCTGGAGGTTACTCGAGCCTCCGTGTCCCATATTTGCACCAGTCTGTGCAATGGTAGCGGCTGTAGCACTAGCCTGTGCAATCGTCGCCGCTGCCTCACCAATAGCCTCTACAAAGGCTTGGTGATCAAAGGCCGGAAGTGGTTGGTTGTTGTTTCGGCCACCGCCTCGGCCTCGGCCACGTCCTCTTCCTCTTCCTCTATTTTCCATCTACACACACATAAGATAGCAATAGATCAGTTACTTAATATCCCAAGTTAGGCATCAAGTATTTAAACTTGACGATTTTTTTTTCCTCCTTGTTTTACTAGTAGTGCGTGTGCCACCTACTAGTAAACATTTACACATTAAAACATAATCTTGAGTTTTCTAACCCTAGTGTTTCTCCTTTCCATATACATTCTACCATGCATATAATTCACATAACAAGTAGCACATAGCATATAGTAAGTAGAGAACTTAACATGAAATGCATATGGAATGTAATGGTCTAGACCCATGCCCAACCAAGCCCTAGGTAATTCGCATACCTAGGCTCTGATACCAAGCTGTGACACCCCAAAATCCGGGAGTTCGTTGATTACCCATCAACCCGCGGAATACCCGTAAATACCGAGTGACTCGATATCACACCGTTATGTCCCATTTACCGAGGTCCATAACTTAACAAAATTTGGGCAGAGTCTCCTTTGTACAGGGAACTCTACCCAATACCCAACCTGTGCAACATAACTCACATGACCCATCTGAGGCCCAATATAAACAATGACCGCACCGGGTCCATTTATAAGTAAACATTGACCACACCGGGTCCAATTATCCATATTTATAGCAAAACATGCAAGGTTACTTTAACATTAGTGCATATATGTAATAGTTATCATTTAAATCCACCAAGGTCTAATAAGCCTCAATATACCTCAATTAGTGTCCATTTGTATCCTTGGAACTAGAGAAATCCAAGTCCATTGGTGTTCTTTAAATCAAAGAAATCCAAGCCTGGAAGCTTAGTGCATAGTTTGAAAAATTTCGGTTTTAGAGTCACCGTTCGAACAGCACTATTCACATTCGAACGTCTCTTGGTTTTGAAAAATAGGTAGCTCCCAGTACATTTGGTTCTCTGCTGGTTTTGCTGTTCAAAACTCGCACCATTCGAACGTCACTTTACGTTCGAACAGAAAATGCAGTTTATGTTCTGCTGCAACTTCCAGTGCGGTTTTGGCCTGTTTAGAAGTGGAATTGAGAAAATTTCATAAAAACAATTTTGTAGCCCTAGGTGTCTACTACCTAATGTAAAAATTTCAGATCATTTGGACATCACAATAAAACGTTATGGCTCAAACACTAAGCAGTGTCTGAAATTTCTGTGTAAACTGTGTATGATTTCAACCCCAAATCAATCCATTCCAAAACCAATCCAAGGTTATCCAAAACTTATACAACATCTATTTGATACCAAATATAGTCAATACAAGTTCTAATACAACTATTTCCATACTTTTACATGCCAAAATGGAAATTAACCAAAAGTTTTACAAAAACTAAATTCAAAAGCCACAACCCGGCTTTTCTTCAACCAAGAGCCCCCGAATGAGAGCCATCCACCGGAACGTGTCCCGTACCTGAAATTGTTTTCCGTATAGGGTGAGCACAACGCCCAATAGAGATAAACCTATAGAGGTTACTCTTCCCCTAGATGCACATGCTCATGTAATCATCACACAAACATACAACCAAGCATTTCTCACACTTATGCATCCTATGATGGAATGCAACAATGCTATGCCATGGAATGAAGTGACACTCACCCATGCAACTTTATTCCGAGCTCTCTCCGGCTCCCCAACACATGCAAGTGTCAATTTAGTCGAAACCACCATTTATGTTACACACAATGGCGTTAATCACTCTAGGGTCTTGTATAGGGGTGGATGTTCATGGACTTACACCAAGGGCCTCCAACCCACACGAAATTTACGGACTTTGACCGAGGGTTCCGAATACACCCACACACTTTATGGGCCGAGCCAAGGGAGTGCGTAGCCCAATCACCGGGTCTTGCACCCGAGAGGTCGTCATGCCTCTTCTTGCTACCCCAACCCAATTCATCATGCAACCAAGCGGCTTAGCTAAGTCCTCGACCCAACTCTCCCAAGCCTTCCGTCAATCACCAAGTGTGGTATTGACGTCAAACATGCACTCACTCATGTAATGAGACACTTCCGTGCAAATGCAATGTGATGTTCCATTGCACACAAAATAATGCTCAATATGCTTATGACAAACATATAAACATTTTCATACATCAATGCAATTGTATCATAAGTATATAACTACCATATCTCATTATGCTCAATATATCATTTCATGCATATGTCAATAACACTCTTCATCCAAAAACCATATCCTAAGCATATGATTTCACAATCACCCAAGCATGTTATAACATAGCATCATGCAAGTAACACACTCAATTTCACTAGGGCATTTTATCAAACATCTTATAGTCATTCAAGTCATGTATTCACATAACACATTCCAAGGCATAGTTTATAAAACACATAGCATGCCTTAAGTTTTCACCAAGTTACAAAATAATCACATGGAACCTCCATATACCAAATTCAAGCTAGAAGCTAGCCTAAGCTATTCCTATGCTAATTTTTTTCACTTTCATACCCATAGACATATATGTATAACAATACATATGCATATACATAATTTTCACCCTTAGTCTAGCAACACCTAAGGTAAGAATAATCCAAAGTAGGAATAACCCCTACCTCTTAGGAGTGTAGAAAACCCCTAAAACACCAAAACCAACCCAAAAGCTTTGATCTCCAAAAATTCTTCCTTTGATTATTCGGTGAAATTACTTCCTTTTGGTACGTAGACGTAGCCCTTGACGAGGAGAACGATCTTTGTTCTTGGTCCAAGCGGATTTGAGCACTAGAATTATGTAGATCATAGAGAGAAGTTGAAGCTTTCCCTCTCCTTTCCCTCTCTTTTCTATCGGCTGAAGAGGATGCTGAACAATGGGGGAAAAATCTGATTTTTCCCCCTATTTATACTTTAGAACACTTGGCCCACAATTGGCCACATGTCCATTTTTAATTCCGGGTCCGTTTTTGTCCCGAACAATTAAATCTCGCCCCGATTTAAATCTAAAATATTTTTATTTCAATTTATCTTATTTTATTGCCCAAAATTTAAAATTTTATAAAAAAATTCGTGTACAGGGTCACCCGAAGCCCGATCGCTCCGTAAAACGTGAAAAATTTGACTATCTCAGAATTCGACGAAAATTGACGTGGTAACTCGATTTCGCGAGACGAATCCAACGGTGAGGTCCGTTTTGTCTTCCTAGTTACAAAAAATTTCAGATTTACAACCCGAATCATGGTGACAATTTACCATTTTACCCTTTATTCATAAAAGTTTAAATCTACTGGGATTTTACAGTACCGGTACGACGAAATCCAGTGGGTTACTTGTACCAGTGTGGTTTTTCCAGTGGGTAACTCATACGGGTATGACGAGGTCCAGTGGGCAACTCGAACCGGTATGGAGTACCGGTACACCTTCCAAACTTTTGAAAATTTTAAAATCGTGTTACATGTTTTTGGGCTATGAATCCTTTTGTTTAAATGATGCAATTGGAAAATGAAAATGTGGTACATTGGATCTCAGTTTGGTCAAATGACAAAATATGCATATGTTATACGAGTGGATAACAACCCTGGTTAAAGGGGTTTTACTGACGTGATGTTGAATTAGACGACAATCACGAATAATTTCACAGGTTGACGGGTAGTCAACGGTTAATAAAGGACCCCCAGTTTTAGGGGCATCATTATATAGATGTTCAAAAGCTCGAGGTCAAATAGAGTGAAGAATTATTAGAACAAGGATGATACTCAATGATTGGTGCAAACTTTTATCATGGTATGAGATCTTTTAATGTTATTGGAATTTCGTCGTGGGAATATAAAATTCTTTTTTTTGTTCCTCTTAATCCATCATTAAGATAGGTTAGAGTTGAGGATCGATTTTATGAATATTGAAGATTAGAAGCTTGAAAAAAGAAATGTTTACACAATTGGAAGGATGTAATATGAGAAATCAACGCCGATAATTATGCAGATTGATTTTGAAATGAGTGGAGAAACTATTAAACAAATTTTGGGATAAAAAGTTAAGGTAATCCTATATTAGGTATTAATAAATATCATGTGGTAGGTGGTATTATTTTTAACAAGTTTAATATTAAAAATATAATGACTTTATACCCGTGCAAACCTAGATTCAAATCTTCATTTAAAAATTACACATTATGCGAACTCTTGCCTTCAATATTTGCTTTCTCATTTTCAATTTAATACCATATACTATTACTTAATCCAAACATAAATTTGGTATTATAATTATAGATTTATGTTTTATCCCAACCTTGATTCAAACTTGTTACACAAAGGATAAGATCAAATAATACTCATATTAATATCATTTGTATGGGTTGGATGTGAACCAATTACAATCCTCTCCTTTGTTTATACCTGAACTAAATATGTCCTAAAGTTGAACATTGAGATGCGTTTAGCCATTAGTGAAGTGGGTATAGAATTAAGTGAGTATGGTTATTAATAAAACGGGTATAGAAATGGTAGACTGATTAATTTTATGAATTAGAATTTAGGACGAATTGCACTTTATACCTTAAAAATTTTTAAGATTTTCACTTTATTTTATTAAAGATTAAATTTTTCATATTACACCTTTAATGTATCAATAGAGTTTCAATGTAACCTTTTTATTTAATTTTTCGTTAGTTTTTTTATCGGTGTCAATGAGTTGACTTTTAATAGAAAAAATAACATAAACTAACATAAGAGCTATGTTATAGTACTTTTGTTACATTGAGAAAGTAATGTGAAAATTTTAATTTTTAAGACTAAAAGTAGAAATCTTAAAATCTTTCATGAACTAAGTAAAAAAAACCCTAGAATTTAATGAGTTTGAAAACGAAAATTTGTGGAGTGATAACCTGACTCATTTTTTTGTCCCCCTCCTCTCTCTCTCTCTCCTCTCATGCGACGATCTCGGCCCTTTAGCGGGTGTTTGGTAATGGAGTATGGGGGCTTGATAAGATGAATTTGAGAAAAATAGTCCAAATGACTCTCAAATCTCATGGTTAGATTGAAAATTCAAACTCGAGTTTTCAAATTAGACCTGTAACTGACCTAAAGATTACATTTATGATCATAAGTTTTATCGACCCTAGGGAGGAGATGGGTTTGAGAAGATGAGTAAAGAGGTTAAAGATATAAAAAATAATTATATCCCTTCACATGGGTATGAATTATATTAATTAAGGATAAAATAGTTATTTATAAGACAAATAATAATTAATAAATATGATATATCTATGAGTCTTATATCTATATAATAAGATAGGTAGATGTTTGAACTTATGAGGGTATATTTTTTTTCCCAAATTTCACACACTTTCCCTCCCAAATTTTATAAACCCAACACAAATATTCCACAACACATAGTTACACATACTTCAGTACACACTCACTACACATACACACACATTATATATACACTCCAACTATACACATACACTCCAATACACGCATAGTATCATAATTTAATATTTAGTGACTTCAGTCACGGAGTATCGCTAGTGTACATATATTACATGTCAAAAGATAAATCAAATTAAATATTGAATCCCGAAGAAGTTTAAGTTTGAAAGGATTTAATAAAATTCAGTTCAATCCCCCTCCTTAAAATTAATCCAAACATGCCTTACTGCCTCTCAGTTTCTGTCCTCTCAAGCTCGCCTCTTCCCTCTCTAAGGCCCTCGCGCCAGCCTCCGCCTTTCCTTTTCTCCAGGTATTCCGTCTATCTATTCTATCTCTCTTCACGTTCTGCAAACATACTGAAACACGCACACTTATACAAACCCACAAACACATATTTTCACGCCCACAACCAGATTCACACACACAGACAAAATCCACCTATACACACGCACACATTCACAGAGAGATTTGCCCCCCCTCACACACAGAGGGTCACGCACGGACACACTCGCACCCTCAGTTGGATACTGACAGTGCTTTGCCAATTTGTAGGGTTTTGGTGATTTTGGGTTTAGGTTGGTTTGAAGAAATTTTGATGTCATCAATTTTTGGGTTCCTTGGTCTAAACTAAAATCCTGATGTACCATTTGCATTCTGATTGCAGGTATAGAATCAGTTCATCAGTGGCAGGGAGAGGTAAGATTTCCATCTTACCTGGAAATCTTAGAGGTATTCTTTAATTTTATGGGGCCGTCTGTTAATTTGCATTTTTTGATTATACTCTTAGAAATGAAATTTGTATTACAGTAAAGTTTAGCTAGCCCTTAGATAACCGTTGTCAATTTGATTTTAGTTTGGTAAGTATAAAATCAGTGGATTGGTTGTGGTTTAATTTTGCTTTGTAATTCTAAGTTTTTAGTTTCATGTGAGACAAGTTTTCGCCACGATCCTTCTAAGTTCTTTTGCGGTTATTTGATAATCATATCTTCAATTGACAGTATCTGAAATTTGATATGACCAACAGATACCAAAAATCTTATCCGTGTTTAGGTACTTTAGAATCACTCAGAGTTGATACATATCATATGTTCCCATTATTGGGTTTGAATCCAACTTAGGTTTTCATTGGCATTGTGCACTTGGGTTTGGCTTCTGCAGGGATTCTATTTGCTGACGATAAGGATCAGAATTTGGATCCCTCACTTTTGTTGGCACAATGTTTCAATTAGGTAGCTACTCACTCTGACTCGATGCACGAAATTTATATATCAAAGTGCTTTTAGGCTCGGACATTAGCTAGTATATAAGTATGTGAGAAAATTAATTGATCATATGATAAAGTTCAATTGAAAAAGTTGTGATTTGCTATAAGTTAGTAGCATTGAATTGGATTTTGGGATTGAATTTTTATATTTAATGGATTTGAATGTAGATAGGGACAAAAAAATCTGGCAAATAATCGGATGGAATTTGGATTGCATATTTTTATCGGATTCAAAATCAAATCCACAAAAATCCTATCAGCTTTGATTTGTCAATGTGCCTGATCACAACTGCAGCTGCATAAAGCCTCCTTTCACTCCTCGTTCTTGCTTTCAAAGACGCTGCTGGTAAAAGAAAGGCTTTTTCAACATCACTGCTGCAAATCTTTGGATAATAACAACGATGGCAGGTCCTTTGAATAATATCTGTTGGATTTCTATCAGAATCTGTCGAGTTGTTAGTTGTTGTTGATTTTACTGTATGTTTTTGATTCCAGGTGGACAATCGGAAAGAGAAGACAGGGTCTCATTGGAACTCACTGAAGAAATCCTTCAAAGCATGGAAGTAGGCATGGCGTTTCGAGATTATGTACATTTAACCCTATCTCCATTTTCTCTAGCCAGTTTGATAATCTATTTACCTCTAAAAATATTCTAGGACAATATAGAAAATTATTCACCTGATGAATCTGGTTATTTTATTTTAAGTCTTTTTGGTTTAGTTTTAAGCTTTCCAATATACTATTTAGCTTACTAAGAAATGATTGACAGTCAAGGATCAAAATTTCGTTTCGAAATAGTTTGAATTTTTGAAACGTGTCCGTTTTCAAGGAGACCGAAACAAGTTAATAATGGAATCGAAATTCTAATATCTCGATGTGTTTCATAATATTTTGAGGCGTTTTGTATTTTCCAATGCATTTACGCAATTATTTCAGAATGTTTCAAGGTGTTTCAAGATATTTTGGTATATTTCGACCAATGTTTTGGAAAAATAATTCTTAAATTTTAATTTTTTTTCATTTTATTTCCGAAACGAGTCGAAGCGTTTTCGAAACAAGTTGAAACGTTTCCTTTAACTAGGGGACCAAAACAATGCACCGAAATGAAATTTTGATCCTTGTTGATAGTAAATTTTTGAAATTGATGAAGTAAAGTGTAGCGCTAGAAAACATTGTTGTTAGCCTAACTTAATTTGATAAAAATTGAAGCTTTTGACTTTGCTAAAACTATTAGAAAAAAAGAATTGATTTGCTTTATAAGAGTTTGATCGAGTGGCATGCCAGATTTTGTAAAGCTCGAGGGTTTTGATCATCAGATGCTGCTTGGAAATTGAGGTACTGCAGACTAACAATCAAATGCAAGGGGTGATATTTCAAGCTGTAGTATCACGATGTCAATGTTCTCATGGTTTTTTTTTTTTGGGGGGGGGGGGGGGTGATAGCAGATATGTGAATTCGTGTTTTAGCGTGCTTTTATTTTCATTTTTCTATTATTTTTTTTAGTATTTTCAGAAATATAGTGTTGCATTTGTTGTCCTCTAGTGTAATTTGAAAACTGACTTATGTTTGTAGAACAACTTTAATAATTTTCTCTGTTTGTCCACAAAGAATTGAAACACTCACATAGTAATTGCCATGTGCAGAATGGTAGGATCAGTTCAATGGATTTCCATAGAACATCAAGTTTTCTGGTGACTGCTAGTGACGATGAATCCATTCGCCTGTACGATGTCACCAATGCAACGTATACCTCTAGTTTCTGTTGTTTTATTTTATTCAAAGTAAAATGTCTTTTTAGAAGAGTGAGATCAGTTTCTGACATTGTATTATATTGAAACTAAGATGTGTTTTTTTGTAGAATATTGGTGTTATTGTGTGGATTTTTTCAGTTTTTGTCTTATTTCTTCTCCTGACTCTTTCAATTTCAAGCCTTTTCGTTATTTATCATTTGGATTATAACATGATGATCTATGTGTGGTTGGATTATCTTAAATGTGGGTATGTGTGATGCAGCCAAACTATTGATAAGCTTTAAGTTAGAGCTTAGCTATATGGTAGACCAGTGTCGTTTAAGGCATAAGTCGCATCGAAGCACTAAGGCCTCCTGGGGCCTAAGTGCAAGCCACAAAGTGAAGTGTGGGCTTTATCGAAGTGAAGCTTACATTGTAAATTACAACTGAATATTTTCCTTATATCAAAAATTTTTCAGCCAAGTAATAAATATTACAAGTCACAACCAAAGTAACCTAAGAGTACTTAAAATATAATAACAAAAGCATATCATAAATTATGTGGCATCTAAGTCCAAAATTTTAAATGCAGTTAGTCAAATTCATCCAAAGCACAAACATCCAAAGTCATGGAATAAATAAACATGAAGTCCTACTGTGGGTCAATTACAATTAGAGACATAGGTTAAGGTTTGGGTTTAGTGTATATATATTCCAAGGGGTAAAATAAAGTGTGGTAATATGTCATAGAAGTATTATTATAGAAAGATTTATCATAGAAAAAATTTCAAAAAAACAAAAAAGCATCCCATGGACTTTTGCTTAAGCATGAAGTGCGTGCTTTTTGCGCATCAGCTGCATTTTTCTACACTCGCCTCGCCTTGAGTCCTTGAAGTGCTAATCCTCGCTGAGCCTTTGGGCCTAGGCACGCTTTTAACAACACTGTGGTAGACTTTGAAAAAATTTTCATGTTTCTTAATGGAATTGTTGTAGTACAATTCAACTCAACAAAACAAAACCTTATCCCAATATTTTGGGGTCGGTTACATGAATCTTCTTTCACTATTGTGCTTTATCAATGACCATGCTTTCTATTAAGGCTTAAGTTATCATCTCTTTCTGTACTATTTCACTTAAAGTTAATTTTGGCCTACCTTTATTCCTATGTTTACCTTCAATACTTATTATAACACTCTTTCTCATCGGGATCATAGTAGGCTATCTATATATATGTCCAAACCAACTAAGTTGATTCTCGCTTAATTTATCCTCTATATGTGCCAACTCTATTTTTCACTAATAATATCATCGTTAATTCTATCTTTCAGAGGTTTATCGGACATTCATCTTAACATTCTCATTTTTGCTACACTCAATTTGTGAACTGTTGTTTCTTAGTTGGCTTACACTTTGTACTAGAAAACATAGCGGGTCTTATAACCGTTCTATAGTACTTTCCTTTTAGCTTAAGTGGTATGCATTTATCACATAAGACCCCAGATGCATTCCTCCATTTAGTCCATCCTGCATTGATTCTATGAGTAATTTGGGATCTCTTGATGGAAGTGTTGTAATGTTTGGTCAAGTTGTTCTGATAACTCCTGTTGTTTTTTCGTTCAATATGTTATAAGTTTTCTGAGCCATTGTGTGAGAATGTGATACATCGGCATGCATTTTGGAATTTTTTGCAAAATCTTATTTTGTACCCTTGGCCTTCCAAATGGTTTTGCGAGGTTTTGATTTTAAATGCATGATAATACTTATCAGGTAGATTTGAGACCTCCAGATAGAGGTTGTTAGTTTGATCCATATAAGGATGAATGGAGAGTTGGATATATCCTTAAGGATTAAAGTTTATTGCATAAAGATGTCCTTATGTTCTGACCTGAATATGATCAAGAGTGGGCTGATCACTAGGTTAGTAATATTGTAACTTGTTAGTGTTTTGATTGGAGTGAAGTTACATGTGATTCACGGCACTAGTTTACTGACTCTCTTTTTACTGTAGAAAATCTGGAATGGTGAAGATTTTACTGTCTCCCTGGTTTTGTTGGATCATTCATACCATCATATAGTTTTATCCATAATTAAATAATAGATCATTCTTGAATAAATCATCTTTATTGTGTGGGCATTTCCTTCATATTGGCTAGAAGGGCTGAGAAACCTGACCTGCTGCCAGATGTCTGAAGACAATTAATAGCAAAAAGTATGGAGTGGATTTAGTTTGCTTTACTTCGCATCCCACAACTGTCATATACTCTTCGAAGAATGGTTGGGATGGTATGTATATCGGAACAACATTTGTGAGTATATTTTTTGTCATCACTTATTTTATGTGATCAATGAATTCAGAATCGCTGCGGCTTCTTTCATTGCATGACAACAAGTATTTGCGGTACTTCAAGGGTCACCATGACAGGCACAATTTCCAACACTGTTGACATTCCTTTTACCCCCTAGTCCTCTACCTACAGCTTTTGCTGTATAATGTTCGAAGATGTGTGAAAGTGTTATTGTTGATTTTTCTAGGGTTGTCTCTCTCAGCATGTGCTCTCGAAAAGAATGTTTCATCTCTGGTTCTCTTGATCGCACTGTTTTGCTTTGGGATCAAAGAGCTGAAAAATGCCAGGTAAATACCTCGGCTGATGCTCTCTTGGAATTGTGTTTTTCTTCAATTTGGTAACTGATCCATTCTGTATTTTAGGGTCTTTTACGTGTTCAAGGAAGGCCAGCTACTGCTTATGATGATCAGGGCCTTATCTTTGCTATTGCTTTTGGAGGATACATAAGAATGTTTGATGCTCGCAATTATGAAAAGGTTAGGATTGGATTCACAGGAATGTCTTAGAGGCCGGTAGTTGATAGAATAATTTCATCTATAAATTTCAGTTGTATCTATTTGTTACATCAATATATTTTAGTTTTAGCTAACACTAACTTACTTAAATATGATTACTTAAGGGCCCTTTTGACATATTTTCTGTTGGGGGAGATATGTCTGATGCAAATATAATCAAATTCAGCAACGATGGGAGACTTGTACTTTTGACAACTACAGATGGGCATATTCACGTGCTTGATTCATTTCGTGGGACACTTGTGAGTTGTTTTCATCCTTTCATACAAGCTTTTGTCTGAAATTAGTTGTATAGTGAATATTCCTTTTTGATGTGCTTTTACGCTTGCTCTTGATATAGTTATGGACATACAATGTCAACCAGTTTCGAGCAATTCCACTTTGGAGGCATCTTTCAGCCCTGAGGGAATGTTTGTAATATCAGGTAATGCTACTGTTCTAACAGCTATGTAGGAAGACATTTTTCAAACAATTTGTATTGTATTCTTTTTACTTTTTTGAAGATTTGGAACTTACAGATACTAGTTTGTTATCAGGATCCTATCTTGGATCGATGGGGGAGGTTACAAGATTAGGATCGGAGTGAGATTGTAAGATCTTATCAACCGAGAGAATAAGACAAAAATATATTTAGCAATACAAAATTTTCAAAAACAATACTTGAACAAGCCTAATATTTATGCAAATAGGAATATAACGATAAAGATCAAACTTAAGCTATGATTGAAATTTGATAAACTACAATTTCAACATTGAATAAGGTTTAAGATCAAAGATGGACTGTTAATCTTGTGAGGTTGTGCAAAGAGGAATAAAAAAATCAAGTATTTTTATCTCAACTTTCAAAGAAGAGACTAAAAAGTTGAAAAGTTTTTGGATAATAACTTTTGACTATTCGACATTCAAACCAAAAAAAAAAATAAATAAGGGAAAAAAAATAAAAGACCATTTGGCTATGATCACTCACCGTGAGAGAAGATTAAATTAAACCATTGCTTTTAACTTTTTGAGAGATGAATGAAAAAAAAAAATATTTTTGAAAAAACAACTTCCAGTAACTTTTTTCATCCATTGAAATTTCCCAATACACTTACAAGTACATAAGGTATTCACATTTGTATTGAGTACTTAACTATAAAAATAAAGTATGGATTGAATTGCTCGATAACGAAATAAGTCTACC
>CAUOFW020007793.1:0-19826 GCA_963454935.2 Ilex paraguariensis
TCTCAAAACTATAAAATATATTTATTCTTGAAGACTTACAATAAAAATAATCTTTAAATCCTCTAATCTTTTATCTATCTGAGGACTTACTCCTCACCTTGATACTCTCCTGAAAATGTTAAATGTTTGTATGAGCACAACGGTCCGTGAATAGCAACCACCTCTAATGAGGTGTGAAAATAAGTCCTATAGTTTATATACAAAAATAAACTTTGATATATATATATATAAGTACAACAAATTATACCTAACCCCTCTTATATAATCATTTAAACAAAATGATCTTATGATCACAAATAACTTTATAAATGAAAAGACATTTATAACCTCAAACGCCCACTCATTTTCACAAATAACTTTATAATGAAAAGACATTTATAACCTAAAACACTCACACACACATGTAGTCCTAAATACATTTGTTATATCATATTTGTTACCATTAGCCTGATAACTAGCTATGTCTTTTATCACCACTAGCTTGGTAACTGGCTTCGTCTATTATCACCACTAACCTGGTAACTGGTACCGTCTCTTGTCATCACTAGCCTGATGAATGACCCTTATGTGCATATCCCTATACCGATCACACCGATACACCTTCAATATCGTTATTATTTAGACTTGGTAATCTAGTCCCCGTCTCATAAAGCATAATTTTAACACGCACCAAAACTATCGTTTCAGTCCTAACGCACACAAAAGTTCCTTTTCATTACCAAAACACATTTAAGCAATGATATAAAATCATCCCACAAGTTTTCAAAATTCACATGTATAATAATTCACAATTGCAAAACATTTAATTGTAAACCTAAACATCAACATATTTATCATATATATGAAATATCCACACCCACACACCCACACCCACACCCACAAGTTTAATATAAAAAATCCTACTAAAAGAAGTAGTAAATTATTCACCTTAATTTTTAAAATCCAATTCAAAACCCTCTTTCCCAACCTCAATAGAATCACCATCTAATCCAAAATAACATATATCAATCAATCACTTTTCATAATTTCGTCATTTTGCGATTATATATTTAATTTTTATACTTCCTACCCATTGGTATATACTTTATATATCATTTATGTAGAAATAACATTTTTAATGTGAGCTAATAGGGTATGAAAGTAACCTGGGCAGTTTAGAAAAAGTTTATAAAGTTTTGGGTCAAATCATAAGTTTCAAAACTTTTGGGGTCAAAGTGTAATTTTTCTAAACAAAAATGAATATTCTATTTTGGGGATTGCCATAAATTTTTCAAAATTCTATATTGCCACTAACCAAGTAAAAAAGTGGTTAAAAATAAGTTTAGGAGAATATAAGGGTCAAAATAAACTCTTTAAATCAAATGGGTGAATTATGTAATTTCTAGACTTTGTCTTCTACAACCTACAAACTCTTCCACGTTCTGCAACTTAAAAGAAAAGTCCAATCCCTTTTCTTTCTTTTTTTTAACAACTCTTCTTGACACACATACACCACCATATTAACATGTAATTGAATACATATAATATAATCTTCCAATTGATACACCCTGCCACTTGCTCAATCACTAACTTAAACCTTTCATAAGTATTATCTCAACTACTCTAAACCCATTGCATTTAAATCCAATAGCTTCCTTATTACTTCAATTCTTTTTATTTAAAGGAAAGGTAAAAGCATGTATGGGTGCACATCACTGCAAGCATCTAACAGTTGATTTATCCATTGCATAGATTTCAAGCCTCCACCTGATGGAAAAACGAAGGTATTCATTGCAGTTGGAGTCGCAGCTTTGGTATTATGTATAATTCTCACAGTTCTCCTTATTCTTTGGTGGAAAGGCTGTATGGGAGGCAGCAACTCAAGGGAACAAGGTGGTGAAGCTCTACTGCATGAGTTTTAATTCGGAATGGAGAAGGAAAAAAACTTATATATAATCATCCATATATGTGAAAAAAGCTCTTTGATGATTCAATTTTCTAGTGTGAAAACAAATTGAATTCCTACTATGCCATGGAGAGCGTGGTAATCATCCAACTTAGGGACTGAAAATTTATAATACTAAAGCATAGATTATTCATTTTTCTAAAATGATCACTAAGCAGGTTTGTGCATGAGAGAGAGAAAGAGAGAGAGAGAGAGAGAGAGAGAGAGAGAGATGACCAGTAAGGATGCAGAGTTACTACTTTGTAAGATGCAGTTTAACTTCTCGAACTTGCTTACAGATTTGCGAGGATTAGATTTGCAAACCGGTTTATTTACCTTCCGCCAAATTAAAGCTGCCACAAACAACTTCGATGTAGAAAACAAGATTGGGGAAGGTGGTTTTGGATCTGTCTATAAGGTATAAATCAGTCCAGATTCTTCTTTCTCTTTGTACCTTTTAGCTACGTGTAGTAGTCTTATGCTTTTCTTTGTAATTTCCTGTGGTTAAAGCACATGGGGATGGATGTTAGGCACATGCGGCCACTTAAAACTACAGTTTTTTCTGTTGCAGGGTGTATTGTTAGATGGTACTGTAATTGCTGTTAAGCAACTTTCTTCCAAATCAAGGCAAGGAAATCGTGAGTTTGTAAATGAAATAGGCATGGTTTCTGGCTTAGGGCACCCAAATCTTGTGAGATTGTATGGATGTTGTATCGAAGGAAATCAATTACTATTGGTATATGAATACATGGAGAACAACAGCCTTGCCCGTGTGTTGTTTGGTAAGTTGGTATTTTTTCTACATCATGTACATTATGTTGATTATATGAAGTATGGTAATTAAATAGCAAGACTACATTCACTGACAATCGGCTTTGTTAATCTTTTTTCTTCACTTGTTTTTGAAAGTTGGTAGATTTTTTCTCTAAAGGCTATCAATGTAAACTGAAGGTCCAGAGCACTTGCAAATTGAACTAGAATGGCCTACAAGGCAAAGAATTTGTATTGGCATAGCTAGGGGACTGGCTTTCCTGCACGAGGAATCAACACTGAAAATTGTTCATAGAGACATTAAGGCTACCAATGTTCTACTTGATAGAGACCTCAACCCAAAGATCTCTGACTTTGGTCTAGCGAAACTCGATGAAGAGGAGAACACTCACATCAGCACCAGAGTCGCCGGAACTATGTGAGTTTTTCGTTTTGTCTTTCCCTTGAGAGTACTCTACCACTAGCATGTTCTTCTTGAAATATATATCTCAATGCTTTGCTTGGTTAAAAGATTTTATCATTGCTTCTCCTTGTATAGTTAAAGTAAAAAATCTGACAAAAATAAAAATTCTTCTCAAGAAGAAGTTTTCTTAGCTGACAAAACTTATTTCATTTCAAGAACAAGCGCAAGGTAACACTGGACATCTCATCATATTGTTCTAACCTTGTTTTTTGAATTAACATGAAATTGCTCATCAACAATAAAAACTAGTTAGCTTGTTGTGCTTGAATTATCGTCTATGTTGGGAATTCTTGTACGTAAGAGTTCATAAAAGTTATTTAAAGTCAAATAATACTAGTAAATTACTAAGTATTTGCATTTTTGGCAGAGGATACATGGCACCAGAGTATGCACTATGGGGTTACTTGACCTACAAAGCAGATGTGTATAGTTTTGGGGTTGTTGCATTGGAAATTGTTGCTGGAATGAACAACATGAAATATCGTCCTGATGGGAATTATGTTTGTCTACTTGACTGGGTAAGAAAATTTACTTCTTTGCATGTCTTGTTGCTGTTCTTCCCTACCCTTTGGTGTATAGTTTTTGGTTTTCTTTCTGTTCTTCCCTACCCATTGGCGTATAGTTTATGCGTTTATGAGCCCCTGTTTATTGACATTATCACTAGCGCTCACACAAGATTTATGACTCAACTCAATAAAGCCTTATCTCACTTATTTGGGATCGATTACATGAATCTTGGTGCGTCATATTGTGCTCTACCAAATGTCATATTCTTTGTTAAATCACAAGTCATCATTTTTGTTCTTTTTTTTTTGCTATATCAATCATATATCAATAGGCATTACAAGCAGCTGCCATATAAGCATTATTTTTCCAAACAATGCAGTTGCACTCTCTAGAGACCTGCCACAAAAGATATCAAAAGTTCCTAGACTCCTATTTGAAAAATAGATCTCATTGACAATCTTAATGCTAGACAGCAAAACTTGACCATAACCGTAAAAGATTTATAATAAACCTAAAAGAAAAAGAAATACACTTCCAGCCCTAACATTATGGCAAATAGAAATCGTCCCTAAAATGTCTTCCTTATTTTGAACTATTCAGCATGGACTACTGTGCTTGGGTGCATTAGAAGTTGAACTTTTCAACCAGCCTATCTGGGGCATCAGTATTTTGTCTTCACTAACAAGAAAAAACAATTACTAATGTTCTTTAAGTGTCATGAGCTAGGGACTTCTTATATTTGAAAAACTAAAATTAGTCATGTTTGCAGTTTAAAAAGATAACGAAACCAAAACAAATTCTTTACTATGCATCCCTCAATGCGAATCCAAACTGTTAGTTTTATAGTAGACATGACACACATTCAAGTATGAATGAGTACTTTTGTTGCACCCCTTTCTATCGGTTTAAGCTTTTAGGGTTGTTGGTGGACTAACTTCTAGGAATCTTGCGTTCAAACTACACCACCAACAACTCGCTTAGTATACAACCAAACCACGTGGACGGATCACCCAAGGGGTGTCATTCGTGAAGGGAGTATTAAATAAATACTCCTATTTTACCACAAGTCGAATACCTAATAACTGTCATTAGCTTTTATGCTTGTTTCAGGCTCTTGTTTTGCAACGTAAAGGAAGTTTGATGGAGCTAATAGATCCAAGGTTGGGTTCTAACTTCAACAAGGAAGAGGCAATGAGAATGATTAAAACAGCTCTATTGTGCACTAATCCGTCACCGGCACTTAGGCCTAACATGTCTGCCGTAGTGAGCATGCTTGAAGGTCATGTTACTGTTCAGGAACTAAACATGGATCCAAGTATTTATGACGATGAATTGAAGTTCCAAGCCCTCAGAGACAAGTATGAAGAGTTGGAACTCCGAAACTCCAGTGAAACTGAGATCCTTAACCCTTCATCACACAAAATACACGGTGGTTCTTCCTCCACCACCACCCAAGATCTCTACCCAATTAGTCTTGGTTCTTCATATTGAGGAGGGAGAATTATGCTTTGATGGTCCATAAATAGATTGCTTGTTGAGCTATTTTTTAAGTTTTTGTCCTAAGGAAGCCGAAATATGCATTTTTTCTTTTTCCATTAAGAATCATGACCATGGTGCAATTGAAATCAAGAGCACAGTGACAGTTGGATGATCAAGAATTTATTAGTGTAATGGCTAAAAAGGATTACATGAAATGATAAATGACAGTTATTCTTGTCTTGCTTCAGAAACTATGCTTAATTTGTAGTAGTATCCAATGTACAATCAGATATTTTCTTTTTGCTTCATAAACTATGTAGATATTTACTTTTTTTGGATGAAAGGATTTTGAATGATGAATAATTGTGCATGTGAATTGCTTGTATGATCAACCACATAGTGAGGAAATAGAACCAGAATGTAAGTAGTTAGGCTAGTCTAATATCAATTGAGTCTCTTAGTTCTGTGTTTGTTGTATTGCTTGGAGAAGAAGAAGAGGGTAATTAATTACAGATGTTTCGATCCTTTTGCAGTAGGACATCCATTTTTATTTATACAGGAGTAGGTTTTTGTTTTCTTCCATGATTGTGTGGTCCCCTCAATCCGTTAAAATCATTCGGGAATATTTAACTGTTAGAGACAATCATATTCACAGGAAACGTGTATCTCTCTTGAAGCGGTAGCTTGCTGCCCAAAGTAGGATTGGTTGGTTGAGCTCTTCCTCTCTTTAAAATAGCTAGATTCGAGTTGGCGTGGTGAAGTTGAGTTGATTGAGTATCGTTTAGTGAGTTGGGAGTTGGTATACTTACCTTGGATGGCCCGAGACAGGTCGGTCTAGTTGAACTATAATGTGTGAAGTTGAATTATGATTTATGGTGTTATCAACTAGAATCGAAGACATTTCTTTTAAACTTATCATAAATTATATTTACATTCTTCGATGTTTATAAAAAAAGAGACTTTTTTGTGTGTGATTTTGAACGTTATAAGTAAGACCCATGCAAAATGGGGCGAAATAACCCATGGCCTAATTGATTATTGGGCTGTGGGATTAGGTTGTAGGTTGTGAGCCATTTAGAAAGGCCACGGGGAACTAGCATTTCATCACTTTTTTATTTACTAGTTATAATTTGTACTTAAATGTGATGCAATATACAATCTAATCATTAAAAAAATTGATATCACTATATTAAATAGTAATTTTTTTTCTGTCCTTTTTTTAATTACATTTTTTGAAATTAATTTTTACTCATTATTTTACAAAAAAATCGACAAAATTTTCTCAAAATGTTACCTTAAAAAAAATATTAATGTGTAAATTATGGTACATGAACAGTGCCACAAATAAATGATGTAATAGAAACGAGTTAAAAAATATGTAAGAAATAAAAATAAGGCAGGCGTGAGATTTGTTATACAAATAAAAAAAGAAAAAAGAAATAAAAAAATAAAAACATAACGGTATAACTATCACGCGCAGACACTTCAAGACGTAATTATGATATAAAATTAGCCAAATAAATACAGACAACCAATTATCTTTTGACACTTCGACAGTCATCTCTTATGTTTTTCAAGTCTCACTTCAGCAACTATCGGTCATTAAATGCAATACAAACAAAACAAAAAAGTCAACATCATACACAGTGACCAAAGTGGTGAGATAACTTTAAACTAGACCTTGGGTAAGTGAGAGTGGGTTCAACAAAGTTTATTTACAACCCAAATGAAAAAACAAAGAAAAAAAAGCAAAAGGAAAACATAAGGACGTTTGCCGTCCGTTGGAATTCATTGTGCAAGTGCTCCGGCATCTTGTCCTGTCTGTCTTGCAATTTTCATTTTTTTTTCCAGATTTTGGGGTTCTATATATATAGATTATGTGTCTTTTGATGTGTTTGATTTTTTCTCATTTGTCTTCTTCTATTATAAGTAAGTGTAGAGTGTTTTCTTGATTTGAGTCTCAGATTCAGACTTGATCTTCATATGAATTGTGGCTTTGTTCCCATAGGATATGGTTCAAATTCAACCGACATCCCAGTCTTTAAAGCTCCTTTAATGGCCTGTACATTAAAATAGGTCCACTTTTGTTTGGGAGTGTTTAAATAAAGTTACTTACCTTGACCAAAAAAAATAAAAATCACTTACATGTTACTTAAAATATGATCTGATTACGAAGACAACACATCTATAATATAAAAAGGCATCAATAGGTTTGTCCTACAGTCTCAAATATGTTCATCTAACGGTCACCGACATCTCTCTCAAAATCATTCATATTACATTGTATCTTCAAATATGAATGACTCCTAGTAAACATATATGAGAGAGAATTGGATCCATCCATATTCGTTTAGAACATAAACGAATTGTAGTTATCATTATGTAATTGATCTCAGTTTCTTTTAACCTGTTATATTTTTTGGAACTACAAATTTTGATTCATCTTGGTGATGGATATATTTTCGGAGGATCATGACCAAACTCATTAAGTTTACCTTAATTTTCTATAAGTTTCATTACTACGATCTCTCATTTTGGAAATAAGCAAAACAACCAATTATATTAATTGATGTGACACATAAAATTGAAAATTTGACATGTTGAAAATTTTCAACTTAGTAACTATATTAGAAAAATGTATAAATTATTAGTAACTATAAATTTGTTGAAGAATTTCACATAAACAATACGATAAACAACAAATTTAGTTTGTGCTCGAATTACAATTCATTACTCATGTGTAGGATCAATAGAGAAGGATTTGTAATATCTTTCTTTTTTTTTTTGAAATCCTTCTTCTAATTTCTCCGTTATTATTGTCGAAATTTGTTGGACGTGGACAATCCAAGAAATCGGGTTAGAACCCAAAAAATCCATGGGAAAACTTGACGCCGGACCGGAGAATTTGCAAAGTGACTTGTTTTTTGTTCATTTGGGTAAGAACCCAAAAATTCAGAAAGTAACTTTTTTCTTTTGTTCATTTGGGTTGTAAACTAACTTTGGTGGACCCACTCAAACTTAACCAAGGTCTAATGTAAAGATATCTCACCACTTTGGTCACTGTGTATCATACAGACTCTTTGAATGTGTTTATATTGCATTTAATGACTACTGCTGAAGTGAGAGTTCAAAAAAAAAAAAAAGCGATAGCTGCTGAAGGCTCAAAAGATCACTGACTGTCCGTATTTATTTGATTTAAGGGACAACTGTGAATAATTTATTCACGGTCTGTATTTATTTGGTTTATGGGACAACCGTGAATAATTTAATCCCTATAGAAAAAAATGATTTTAAACAATATTATGTGAGTAACTTGACACTTAAATAAAAGTGGGACCTACATCTCGAAATTAGTGGGATCAAGTTTAAATGCATTTTTCTCTGTGAGGAGATGAATGTCGTATATTTATTTGTCTAAATCCATTAAATATTGAATTAGAAATTATGTTCTAAAATAACCCATTTAAAGTGGTGAAATAAACTAAGATAAATATAATAGAATAAGACTTGTCCTGCATTGAGTTAATATACTCCTAGTTGATTTTATGGGTTGGGCCCCAAAGGGTACCACGCTTTTATGAGCAGAGCAAACACCTACACTACCAAGGTTATCACACATGTGCCACCAGCCTCAAAATGACCACGACCCTTCCCAGTAGGGCTCGAGCATGGGTTTGGGCCAAAAATATATAATCTTTTTGGATAAAATTTATTTGGAGTGGTGTGGATCATGGACCAAACCAATTGGATCCGAACACGGATCAAAATTAAAATCCCAACCGAAATTTAAAGTCCTACTAGATTTTAAAATTTTATTCCCGTTACTTTGAATTTGGAGCCAAAATGGGTCTGGTTCATTCTAAGAGGTGTCTTTTACCTGTTCAAATTAAAGTGTGTGTCTCTTCTATAAACAGACTGTCCTATTACTATTTCAATCCATTGCAATTATGGATTCCAGTTTCAGAATTTCTTCTTTTTCTTCTTCTCTCTCTATTTGTGCATATTGTTGTATTATCCTTTTGGTTCGATTCAAGTATAAAATATAAGTTGTGTTCATTGGTCTTTAGAGATTGAAGTGCAACTTCTGCATAGACATAATCCATTTTATCTTGGGTGGTAGTTGCTCATCAACCTTGAGTATTGAGAGGGAGAAAATATGTCTTAAGGACATTGTGTTTCACCAGGGTCAAATTGAATATTTTGGTTTTCTTATTTTATTGTTCGTGCAGATTTGTGTCCCTGTGAGTGCACTATTTTTGCTTACCATACATTCTGTTTAGATTAGTGCATAAGTTAGACTTTATAAATTTAATATAATCTAATTATATACCTATTTTCTATAATAATCCCAACTATTAAAGCTACCACAAACAACTTCGATGCAGAAAACATGGAGAAGGTGGTTTTGGATATGTCTATAAGGTATAAATCAATCTAGATTCTTCTTTTTCTTTTACCTTTTAGCTACTTGTAGTAATCTTGTGCTTTTGTTTGCAGTTTCATGTGGTTAAAGCACATGGAGATGGAAGTTAGGCACACACGACCACTTAAAACTACAGTTTTTTCTGTTGCAGGGTGTATTGTTAGGCGGTACTGTAATTGCTGTTATGCAACTTTCTTCGAAATCAAGGCAAGAAAATTGCAAGTTTGTAAATGAAATAGGCACTGTTTCTGGCTTAGAGTACCCAAATCTTGTATATGAATACATAGAGAACAACAGCCTTGCCCGTGCTTTGTTTGGTAAGTTGGTATTTTTTCTACATCATGTACATTATGTTGATTAACTCCGCCAGTGTTGTATTGAAAACTGTTTGAACCAAGCTAGAATAAAGGAGGAGGGTTGCATTAGTTAGCTTACAGGTAACGTAAAATTTTGTCGAATCTACTATGATGTGTCTAAATAATGATATATGCGCTAATGCTAGGTTGTTCCCCATAAGTGACGCGTTGCGCCTGCCTCGAGGCGTTTTGACAAATAAGTTATGGGCACCGAATCGGCTCCTGGGTGTGATGATAAATAGGCAAGGGTCTCCGCACCATGGATGGACATGGAGGGTAAGGAAGCTAGTCCACGATGATAGACTTCAAATAGCAATATGGAAACATAGGTACACTCACCCGCAAAACAATGGAATTAGTAGACACTATGAGCAGGGAAAAAATTAGTATAACATGCTTACAAGAAACTAAGTGGGTATGTGAGAAGGTAAAGAATGTAGAAAATACAAGATTTAAGATTTTCTATATAGGAAAGGATAGATGAAGAAATGGAGTAGGAATAATTGTAGATAAAGACCTAAAAAATAACATAGTAGCAGTTACAAGCAAAAGAAATAGGATTATATCTGTTAAACTTGTAGTCAAAGATAATATAATTAATGTGATTAGCGCTTATACACCTCAAGTAGGGTTAGAAGAACATATTAAAAATTAATTTTGGGAGCAAATGAATGAATTAGTTTAATATATACCTATAGGAGAAAAGATAATCATAGGTGGAGATTTTATTGGACATGTGGGAAAAGATAGAACACAATATGAGGGGAGTCATTGTAAACCCCACCATGTTTATACTAATATAGTGATGTAATTATTTAGTAATTCTTATATAAGTAATGACGTAAGAATGAACCATATAGATTGTAACAGTAGGAATAAATACTTAGGGACACAAATTGATTGTGAAGTTTAAGTTTCAAAGGCGTTTAAACTTGAGAATGGTGGTTAGGTAAGTTTCTAAATAGTTTTAGGTCAAAATAAGATTTCTATTGAATCTGGAAGGTTAAGAAACCTTGGGAGAGATAATATGAGGTGTATTAGAAGTTAGAAAGTATTCCGGAGTTTAAACGCATTTTAGAAAGAATTCGGATAGAAAGGAATTTGATACTATCTTAGTAATTTTGCCATAAATTTTTAGTCCTAACTCCTATTGAGCTGATTTTTGGATAGTAGAAACTAGACTTCAATGGATACAAACATGTATTTCACAAAAATTTTCTGAATCGACTTTTAAATAAGTGAAAATTGCTTCTGAAATTGGGACAAAAAATTGGCACCGTTCGGACATCCCAAGAACAGTCCGGACATCCCTCCCTACCCTAAAATCTTATTTTTCATCCAAAATAGTAAATTTGCCCTTTGGAACGCCTAAGTACCATCCAGCCGCTACCTTAAAAACAGACACGATCAATTTTAGTGTTTTTCTCCATTTTTCACCCTATAAATACCATAAGAACGTCCTTTTAGTTTTTTTTTATCAATAAAAAGCAAGAGAGAAGAAGAGAAACACAAGATTGAAGGGGGATTGTCACATTTGAACAGATCAAACATGTTATGTTTACACACAAACTACGGAATCAAGGTAGGAGAATCTTCTCAAGTTCTTTCATTGAGACTTAGGGTATTATATATGTATGTTTTCAATCTTTTTGGTAGTTATATGATAAATACTTATGAGTTCTTGATTTTTTTATTATTGAACTTGAGTTTTTAACAAAATATATGTTTGGGTTCAAGAATACTTGTTCTTGAAATTTTCAAAAGTTTGCTAGATACATGTTTGATTGTGAAAAATACATGGATTCTTGATTCCTAATTCTTGATTAAATCATGTTTTCATCTAATACTTGTTCTTGTTCCAAGAAATTATGATTTTTGACAAAATCTTAAAATTTTGAATATAGAAATTGTGAATGTTTTCTTGATATAATCTCTTACATATTTTAATTCCTTTATTACTGTAGTATATTAAGAATCGTGACATTGTGATATTTGAATTGTTAATGAAAATTGTGATTGGTTAAGATTGTAGTTGTTGAGAATATTGTAGTTTCAACTCTTGTATGGTTTGAGTGTGATGGACTTGAATTGCCTTCGAGAGCTGTCGTAGAGTATTAGATGTTAGTCTATCCCAGTGGGAGTGAGATGATTGCTTAACACTTATAGTGGATTGTTGTTTGTGAGAGCAACCACTGTTGTTCACGTAGGTTCGAGGCTGAGGGATAATATACCTTTGTGAAAGATTTGTCAATATTGTAAGAGACGGTATACACCATTTCTAAAGTGGTTTGTGATGTGCCCTGCAGGGAATGATTGAGATTGTGTGGTTGTGATGGGTGAACGAGGTAGAATCATTGTATAGATTCTTGAGAAACAACCAACATACACAAGAATGAGGATGAACCAACATACATGAGAATATGAGATAATGCTACTGAGTGATTAATTGATTGCTTTAATTAAAACATGTTTATTTCTTTTATTGATTTATTGTATGTTCGTACACTTGAAATCATTATAATTGTCCTTGTTTTACTTTCAAACAGTATATATGTTATTTTTCAAAAGAGACATGCCATATTTTATTGTTCTAAACCTTGTTGAGATTTGAAAGGAATTTCCTCCAAGCTTTTGCTCACCCCCTACAACATATTACAGATTTTGGCAGAGAGGAGAATGTCGAGTTAGATGAGCACGTTGATCTCGAGGCTGGAGAGGGTTAGTATGAGGATCCTGAAGTGGAGACTTAGAGATGCTTCGTTTTAGTTCTGATTATTGTATTTGGAGAGACTTTTTTGAAACAATGTTTTCATTAGTTTTTATTATTCCACTGCTAGATATTCTTTGGTTTTGAATTGTAAGTTAGAGAAGTTTCAATATTTTGTTGGTTTTAGTATTTATTCTTTGTCAGATAAATGGATGGTTTGTTATCTAATAGTTATTTTTAGTTGCTCTTATGGTTAGATGGTTTATATATAGTAATGTCTTACAGAGTAGATTTTAGGGCGCTACAGTCATGGTGGTTATAGATATGGTGATCGAAATGAAGTCAAAGAATAGATTTTAGAGTTTGCAATGACATGTAACCTTGTAGTGGTAAACACTTTGTTTAGAAAATGAGAAGAACATCTAATAGCCTTTAAGAACGGACCAAACAAAAGCCAAGTAGACCACTTCTTAAGTAAAAGAACGGACTGATTAGCATATAAAGATTGTAAGGTTATCTCAGGAGAAAGCTTAATATCTCAACATAGGCTAACAATCCTAAATTTATATATTAAAGGGCAACATAGATTAAAGAAAAGCATTAGAAAAACAAGAACGAGATGATGGAATTTGAAAAATGAGAAACGAGTACTATGTAGGAGTAGAATGCTTAAAAAAGCCTACCCATTGGTGTATAGTTTATGTGTTTATGAGTTCCTGTTTATCAACATTATTACTAGCGCTCATACAAGATTTATGACTCCACACAACAAAGTATTATCTCACTTATTTGGGATCGACTACATGAATCTTGGTGCATCATATTATGCTTTACCAAATGTCATATTCTCTGTTAAATCACAAGTTATCATTTTCTTTTTCTTTTTTTTTACTATCTCAGTCATATATCTATAGGCATTACAAGTAGCTACCATATAAGTATTATTTTTCCATACAATGTAGTTGCACTCTCTAGAGACCTACCTGTTGGGATTTTTAAACTCATAGACAAACACACACAATCAAGAATATAAAACATTAAGAAATAAAAAAGAACAAAACACACAAATTTTACATGGTTTGACAATTTGTCTACGTCCACGAAACTGCAGGGATTTCACTATTGAGAGAGAGGAATACAGATGGAGGCTATACAGTTTCAATCCAAACCCTAAACACAAAAGTAACGATTTTTATATATCCTACGTACCGGGCTATAAAACAGGCCCAAACAATTTTCCTGTTTATTTTTGCCCCCAAACCCCCACGAGGCATGTCCATCAGAGCTACGGTTTGGGCCTATCGGTCCAAGCCTTCGCTCTATGGACCAAACCTCAAAAAATTTCTCATTAAAATTCACATAACATTATTTCAGGTCGGATCATCATTTGGATCAACACACAAAACTAGACTCCACAAAAGCCCAACACTACCACAATAGATATTAAAAGTTCCTAGACTTCTAGTTAAAAAATAGATCTCATTGACAATCTTAATGCTAGACGGCAAAACTTGACCATAACCGTGAAAGAATTTATTTATATAATGAACCTAAAAGAAAAAGAAATACACATCCAGCCCTAACATTATGGCAAATAGAAATTGTCCCTAAAATGTCTTCCTTATTTTTGAACCATTCAGCATGGACTACTGTGCTTGGGTGCATTAGAAGTTGAACTTCTCAGCCAGCCAATATTTTGTCTTCACTAACATAAGAAAAAACAATTAGTATTGTTCTTTAACTGTCTTGAGTTAGGGACTTCTTATATTTGAAAAACTAAAATTAGTCATGTTTGCAATTTAAAGAGCTAACGAAACCAAAACAAATTCTTTACTATGCATCCCTCAATGCGAATCCAAACTGTTAGTTTTATAGTAGACATGACACACATTCAAGTATGAATGAGTATTTTTGTTGCACCCCTTTATATCAGTTTAAGCTTTTAGGGTTGTTGGGGGACTAACTTGGTATCACAGTCTAGGAATCTTGTGTTTAAACTACACCAAAAATAGCTCCCATAGTACACACCAGAACCACATGGATGGATCACCCAAGATGTGTCATTCGTGAGAGGAGTATTAAATAAATACTCAAGTTTTACCCCAAGTCGAATACCTGATAATTTTCATTAGCTTTTATGCTTGTTTCAGGCTCTTGTTTTGCAACGTAGAGGAAGTTTGATGGAGCCAATAGATCCAAGGTTGGGCTATAACTTTAGCAAGGAAGGGGCAATGAGAATGATTAAAACAGCTATATTATGCACTAATCCGTTGCTGGCACTTAGGCCTAACATGTCTGCCGTAGTGAGCATGCTTGAAGGTCATGTCACTGTTCAGGAACTAAACATGGATCCAAGTATTTATAGTGATGAATTGAAGTTCAAAGCCCTCAGAGACAAGTATGAAGAGTTGGAACTCCAGAACTGCGGTGAAATTGAGATCCTGATCCCTTCAGCACACACAATACACAATGGTTCTTCCTCCACCACCGCCCAAGATCTCTACCCGATTAGTCTTGGTTCTTCATACTGAAGAGGGAGAATTATGCTTTGGTGGCCCATAAATAGATTGCTTGTCTAGCTATTTTTTAAGCTTTTTTCCTACTTAAGGAAGCCAAAAGGTCCTCTCAATGCTCTTACGCCCACACCGGATATGGACCAAACTGTCTTAAGACGTTCTGAACAGAGGGATGTTGATTCAAAGCAACCCAGCATCGGTAGCTCATAGACAGAGCTCATACATTCCTTTCCATTCTTGTGAACATTCTGACTCATTCCTTTTGCATACTCCTATGTCCTTTTCCCACTCCCCTCAATAAGCATTTTTCCATTTTTTCATTAAGAATCATGACCTTGGTGCAATTGAAATCAAGAGCACAGTGACAGTTGGATGATTAAGAATTTATTAGTGTAATGGCTAAAAAGGATAACATGAAATGATAAATGACAGTTATTCTTGTCTTGCTTCACAAACTATGCTTAATTTGTAGTAGTATCCAATATACAAGCAACATTGTTTTTTCGATATGCAGATGCACAAATCAAGATATCCAGGATCATGAAACATGGGACACCCTTGGCCTTTTAATTGAAAGTCTTACAAGTGGTTCTATATCAATAACCATTATCCAGAAGCTAAGATGACTCGGTTGTTGATATCCCCCGTTGTCCATTGATCATCTTAGCTGTATAATCAGCAGATAAAGTAGATTCTTCAATCTCTTTGCTGACAGAATGAGATAAAGTAGTGTTTGATGCCCCTTCCTGTGATGTGCTCCTGGATTGAGGGGTGGCCTTGGCAGTTGTAAATTCATCCATCGGGTAAGGGACACTGATTTTAGAGGTAATTATCTTACTCTTTCCTTCCATGATTTTTACAACTTCAGACATGGTTGCCATGAGTGTAGGGGATGGGTTAGTGCACATCATTACTAAATCTAAAATTGTGATTGCTTTTTTCCAAGAGTAGTCAGATTTGAGGGCTGGATCGAGTAGTTCTATAAGATTTCCCTGCTCTTGTAAAACGTGAGCTTGCAAATTTTCATTGCATCCATTAATCTAGTGAGAAGGCTTTTTATAAATAGACAATGCATCGACAAATTTTGTTTTCTTCATGATGATTTTCTTTTTCAAGCATGGACACACGAGCATATAAACACTCACAAACAAAGTTAATAGAGTGTGTATTTGCGTTTGGCTCACCAAATCTAGAAGGTAGACACTTTGATCATTTGGCCTATAGATGGCACTGTTCTTCCCACTGATAATTTCCACAGTCACATCTCCAAAGCTACAAACATCTGCTTTATCTGTTAAGTAACCTTGCATGGCAAACTAGGTGCCATATAACCCTTGCAAAAGGCCTCCACCATAAGGACAGTCATGCATTTACCTTGAAAGAGAGAGGGTTCCTTAATTTGTTAGAAAAATAAAACATAAAATCACAGATTCATAAATTAAATAAACATGCAAATATATCAAATAAACTCAATGGAACTTAGATCAAAAATAAGTTTAGAATAGCTTGGATTGAAGTGTGAGATGAATGTTGTCCTAGGAAGAGATACGTCCTCTCCGCACAGAGTTTTTCGACGTTCTTTTCCCAAGATACAACAATCTGAGAGAAGTTATGGTGTAGGTGTGAACCTCTCTATAACAAACTGATCTCATCCAAGTTGCCCACAAAACACACCAAAACTAGTAAAGAATGAAGGGGAATATGTATATGAAAGTTATTTTTCTATATCAAAGGAAGATAGATCACATGTCTATTTATATATTAATAGATAGCCATTATCCTTTTACGGTTATATGAATGTATAGGAAATGCTTGGCTTCAACGCTAGTCTTCATGTAGTAACTCCAATGTATATATATATGTATTAGTGATATATGTAGTTATTACATATAACTACCCCTAAAGAATTTCAAAAATCAAAAATTAAAATCATAATCATAAAATAAATGTGGGGCTGAAATTATTAATATGAATAAATGATAATAAAATTTAATTTTAAATCATATATACTAACAATCCCCCTCATGATTTAAAATTAAATAAAAATAAATTGGACAACAATACCATGCAGTAGGTGATTGGTGTCTTCCAGACTTGAACCTTCACTTAGCGTTAACTAGCTTCCATATGAAGAACAAAAGTGAACAAATCTTGAACTAGGTTCTTTAATTCAAGTTTCTACTCGTCACACACACAGTATGTGTATTAGATCAAGTTCTAATCAGTTTTGTGCTTTTACGGCCATGCGCGAGTGGCTTGATTTTCATGAGCGTTTCATTTGGGATTAGTCTACATCCCATAGTAGCGGCCTCACTACAAACACACATATAGGTGAACCCTCCAAGGATGTTCAGTGACCAACACCCTGCAGAATCTTGCCTTGGGCTCATTAAGAGATTTACTCCTCCTTATCACCATCATAGTTTAGAGCACTATCACCTTAGAAATGGGACTTGGGAATTTTCCTTGTTACAATTCAGTGCTCAACATAGTCATGTTATAGTTTCATTCTTACCTATTGAACCTCCTTCATGGGATCTCCAATCACAGAGGTTAGGTATCCACTGCAATGACTAACTTATAGGCTTCAATCCTATTTCCCTCGATGAACTTTGAACTAGCCTCTTTGCTAGCCCTTTGGTAAGATGGTCCGCCAAATTATTTTCGGACCACACAAAGTCAAGTGCAATTACCCCTTGACTAAGCAACTGTTTGATAGAATTATGACAGATCCGTATATGCCTCCTTTTTTCATTGTAATGGAATTCTTCGCCTTGGCAATTGTAGCTTGATTGTCACAATGTAGAGAAATTGCTGGAATAGGCTTACTGCCAAGAGGTATATTTGATAATAAACACTTTAGCCATTCAGCTTCTGTTGTTGCAGTGGAATCTAATGAAATAAATTATGCTTCCATTGTTGACCGAGATATAATAGTCTGCTTTGTTGACTTCCAAGCCACAGCTCCACCGCCAAACAAAAAAAACATAGCCACCAGTAGCTTTAGTTTCATCCGAATTTGAGATCCAGTTAGCATCACTGAATCCTTCCAATACTGCTGGGTACCTTGGAAAACGAAGACCATAATTTAAGGTACCTTTTAAATATCGAAATACTCTTTCAATAGCTTTCCAATGTTCTTGATTGAGATTAGAAGTATATCTACTTAGCCTATTGACGGCATAAGCAATATCAGGCCTAGTGCAATTGGTTAAATACATTAATGATCCAATAATCTATGAATATTTTTGTTGTGATACACTTTCACCTAAATTTTTCTTTAGGTGTACATGTGTGGATCATATGGTGTGTTCACTGGTTTATACTTAAAATAATTAAATTTTTTCAACAATTTTTCAACATAATGAGATTGGGTTAAAATAATCTTATCTTTATTTCTTGTTAATTTTATTCCCAATATAACATCAGCAAGGCCCAAGTCCTTCATATCAAAATTATTTGAAAAGCATAGTTTTAGTTTCACAAATCATATATTCATTGGTTCCACAAATCAAAATGTCATCCACAGAGACAAAGTATTACACACCTATTCTCAGTTATTTTAGAATAAAATATTTATCCGAATCATTTAAAACGAAACCATTTGAGAGTATTACTTTATCGAATTTTTCATGTCATTGTTTAGGAGCCTGATTTAAATCGTAAAGAGATTTGACCAACTTACATACTTTATTTTCTTGCCTTGGTACCACAAATCATTCGGGTTGCTCCATATAAATCTCCTCGTCTAGATTACATTCAAAAATGCAGTTTTAACATTTATTTGATGAATTTCTAAGTTATATATTGAAGCAATGATCATTAAAACTCTTATGGTTGTTATTTTTGTTACAGGAGAATAGGTATCAAAAAAGTCATTTCCTTCCTTTTGATTAAACCCTTTAGCAACCAATCTTGCTTTGAATTTTTCTATAGATCCATCCGTTCTCAACTTTTTCCTAAATATCCATTTACAACCTATCGGTCTACTACCATGAGGCAAATTTGTTAACACCCAAGTCCTATTACACATAATAGAATTCATTTCACTATCTATTGCTTCTTTCCAAAAAGGTGCATCAATAGATGTCATTGCTTCATTATATGTCTTAGGATCTTCTTGTACTATAAAAGTGTAAAAATCTTCACCAAAATTCTTTTCAACTCTACTTCTTGTACTCCTCCTAGGTTCTTCATTATCTTAATTGTTTGCTAATAGCTTCCCAACGACATTTTCACTAATTTGCTTTGGAATTTGATCTCTCAACAGAAAAGTGTTCTCAAAAATACAACATCACGTGACTCCATAATAGTATTAACATAAATTTCTGAAATTTCTGATTTAATAATTAAAAATCTATATCCAACACTTTTTAACGCATAGCCTATAAAAACACAATCAATGGTTTTAGGTCCAAGCTTTGTTTTTTATTCTTTGGAACACTCACTTTAGCTAGACACCCCATACTTTAAGGTATCTTAAATTTGGTTTTCTACCTTTCCACAATTCATAAGGAGTCTCATCATAATTTTTATAAGGTACACAATTTAATATATAACATGCTGAAAACAAAGCTTCACCCATAAATTATTTGCTAAACCGGAACTAGAAAGCATCACATTTACCATGTCTAATAATGTCCTATTTTTCCTTACTGCTATTCCATTAGGATGTGGTGA
>CAUOFW020007794.1:0-19825 GCA_963454935.2 Ilex paraguariensis
ACTCCCCAACCAAGATGTATATGCAATGCTCCCATGCAACATTTAACAAGTAAAAAATCAACAATTCATACATTCCAATCAAGAATATGTATTCCATGTTAGAATCTACCATGTCATACCATGAGATGCGATGAGACTCACTCACGCACTTTAACCTGAGCCTTTTTCGGCTCCTCAATACATGCAAATGCCAATGTGTACAAAACTAAGCTATTCTAGCTCCCGTCATTTACATGCCATGATATGAGGTGATATCCACTCATGCAACTCAACCCGAGCCCTCCCTAGCTCCTTTTCCCCCGTGCAATGCCATGAGTATAAAAATCAATGTTCCAAGCCCCGTCATTGGCGTTACACACCCAATGACTATTTAAAAATATCCGGGTCTTTCTTGGGGTGGGTATTTATGGACTTACACCAACAGCACCCAGCCGACACGAAATTCTTGGACTTCCACCAATGGTTTCGTGTACACCGACACACTTTATGGACTCTTATACCAACGGTTCCGTGACACACTGAATGATGAGCACAAAACATTGCATAGTTATTGGCCTCATTTCATGATTTTTAACTTAAATTTGCATATTAATTATTTAGAATTAGTTAAAGTTAGGAATAATGTGGAAATTTTGATGTTGCAGGTAATTATAGCATAAATGATGGCTTTTAGAGCTTTACAACTAAGTGTGAATGTGTGGTGAAGAGATAGACACATTGAATGAGGATAGGGAGGCTTGAAAGGTGAAGAAACCAAGAAAAATGCAATTTGGATGAAAACCTTCTAGAAGGTTTAGCCCACTGGTTTCCCAGGTCTTAACACAGTCCTGCTATTTTTTTCATGTTTGACCATGATCCACTTCGAATCTGAAAAGTTCCAAACCTGAAATTTGTAGATCTGGATGTCTTCTGTATTTTGTCAACATTTCAGCTCAATCCAATGATGGGATCAAAAGTTATGGAAATTTTACTAAAAGTGGTCTTGAGTTGTCACCTTCCGAAAGACCTTCTGAAAGGTTCTGCCTACTGGATCGGCCTTCCGTAAGGTTTTGCGCAGAATGCCTGTAACTCATGCTCCACTTGCTTAGGGGTCCCACCATTGATTCTCCCACTTGTCCCTGACATCCCTTACACATCTACATGTCTCCCAACACTCTTGCTTGGACTTTGGACGCATTGGCATTAATGAGGATGAGAGAGGAATGGGGCTGCTAGAGGAGTTGCAGACTAGTCTTCTCCTAGCCTACCAAGCCAATCAACTCACCTCCCATTGATGAGAGGCCTGCACACAGGCTATGGGGAGCCTCATGGATGAAATTTGCATACTCTCTCACCATATATTCAGCATTCCACAACATTTTGAAGTGTGGCTACCTAAGCTTAGGAGTAGTGAAGAAGATGATGAATAGTAGATAGAAAGTTTATGTTTTTGCATTTTCTTCCATCCCTTCCATTGTAGTTTATTGTAAGACTCTTGTAAGCTTCATTATTTAATTTTAATGTCATTTATTTCAAATCCTTGCAAGTTTAAACACATGTTCTAGATTCCACCATTGTTGCTTTCAAGTTTTACATTTCAAGCTTTTAGTGGGTATTAAATGCACTTATTTTTCTAGCTTCACTTCTCTTCATTTTAATACAAGTTTAACTCCCATTTCAATACCTTGTCTCTTTACATTATGCATGTCTTTCCCTTTAACATGAATAGCTAGATTTTTACTTGGCTAATCCAAGGGAGATTTCCTTTTGGGTGTGCTATCTCAACTCATTTTCTTTCCTCTTCTCGGTGTACAATGGTTTGGTTTGACTGGGTTGAGGGTGGATGATGTTGTGAGTCTTTGATATTTCGTAGGCCTAGTCACTGTTTATGCTTGGATCCTCACCATATTGTCCCTAGCTTCCCACGAATCAATGGTTCATCTATGCACCATTGGAGGAAGATTTCGATTTGAGTTGGGATTCCCATTGGAATGACCTCTTCGGATTAGCCTACACTTTTTTTCTTGTATTTTCATTCATAAACTTCACTCACCAAACTCAAACTCAAAGATTTTTATACTTTTCCTTTTTGCACAAAATCAACTTCACATAATTCCCTTCCTTCCCTAAGGAGACAACCTTGGAATACTTTTCCAAGTAAAACACGACACTCAAAAGATTCTCTACACTTGGGGAGCACTTTTGTTCACACGCACACACATTTTGTTCATTTCATTTCCACCACCATTCCTTTGCCCTATCTATTGCATCATTCCGTGGGAGAGTAACACTCCCCCATTCCTATAAGCCATACACACATTGAGGGATGATGTTAAGAGGTTAGGAACTACAACGGAAAGCATCAAGCACCGACACACATTTTTAACCATTTCTAGACCCATTTTCATATCCTTTTTATCAATTTCACAAACATAGGCAAGTGATATATAGCTCTATCAACCTACCCATTTCAATTTAACACCCTAGGTTGTAAAATAAACTCAAGTAGGAAGGAACTCTACCTCTTGAAGCGTAAAAACACATTGGGAAGCTCCAAGAATTTAGCTCGAGCTCAAATCCAAGCCCTCCTAAAATTTTGTCTTCCAAACCTTCGGTGAAAGCCATCGTTTTTGGTGTGGTCGCGTAGCCCTCGACGAGAGGAGCAACTTTAATTCTTAGCTCGAGTGGATTCGAACATCCGAGCTCCGTAGATCGTAGAGAGAAGGTAGGATTTCGCTCTTTTTCTCTCACTTTCTCTCTTCTATCGGTGAATGGCTGAAGAATGGGGAGAACTATGATATTTCTCCCCTTTTTATACTCTCAAAACACTTGGCCCACAATGTGCCACACGTCCTCTATTTTTTTCGGTTCCGTTTTCACCCTAGAACGATTAAATTTCGTTCTAGTTCAAGTTTAAAATATTTTTATTTTAACTTACCTTAAATTATTTTTTAACTTTCGAAATTTTATTAAAAATTTTATTTTTAGGTCACCCGAGACTCGACTGTCTCGTAAGACGTGAAAAATCTAACTACCTCAGAATTTGATAAAATCTGACGGGTTAGCTAAATTTCACAAGATGAATCTAACGGTAAGGTCTGTTTTGTCATCCAAGTTCTAGAAAAATTTAGTTTTACAATCCGTATCGTAGTGATAAATTACCATTTTGCCCTTTTTCATAAAAAAATTTAAATTTACCCGAGTTTTACATCAGCTAATTCAGTTTTGTCACTCTAAAGCTTGTGCAGGCCATTTTGCTTCATTTTTAATTAGCTAATAGGGAGATAAAATATGTCTTAAAAAAATAATAATAAATCAAGATCGTAAAGATTGGTCTTTTAGATTAACTGATGCGTTTTGGACTTACTGTACTGCATATAAAACTATTTTAGGGATGTCTCCTTATCGTTAAGTTTATGAAAAATCATGTCACTTGCATGTAGAATTAGAACATCGAACATATTGGGCAATAAAAATAATGAATTTTGATATAAATAACGCTGGAATAGCTCGCAAACTTCAAATTAATGAATTATAGGAGTTAAGAAATGAAGCTTATGAAATTACAAAGATTACTAAGTCTAGAAAAAAAAATTTCATGATAAAAATATCATGCAGAAATCTTTTGAACCTTCTCAAAAAATTTTATTGTATAATGCAAAACTCCGTTTATTTCCAGGAAAATTAAGATTTAGATGGACAAGTCCTTATATTGTTACACAATTTTTTGACTATGGAGCAATTAAAATTGAGAATTCATTAACTGGGATTATTTTTAAAGTAAATGGTCAAAGGCATAAATCATATTAAAACTTGTTTGTTATGTATTTGAAAAATTAAAACTCTTGAGTGAAACCATATATCCTAATCATTGAACAACAACAGATTGCTGATTTTTATTATCAGTTCTAATTATCACTGTTTTATATACTATGAACAAGGTTTACTTTAAGTTAGGGGTGTGGGTGTTAATTTACTTATGTGTGAATTCTCTTATATTTGTTTAATGTTTGTTAAAGTTTTTATAAATTTGTTCGTCTTTGTGACTGAAAGACGTTAAAGAACTGGATAGAGAGTCAACAAATTTTTGAGTCATCTTTAAAAAGTTTTCAAAACAAAATTGTACGATGGACGAGAAACTATTTTGGTTAAGTTTAATTTTACTGCATCATCTTCCAAAAGATATACTACATTGATCATGCAAAAAGCTAGAAGGGTTAGAAATTTAGAAATCTTTGAAAGTCAACCAAGACCCTTGTGTGAAAAAAGAACATTTGCTAAACGCCGAAGATCAAAGCGTATCGGTGGTTGTGTAAGATGTGGTCATTTAGAATATTTGAGACAATATAATTAGTGTGTGGAACCAATTTCAGATCGAGCGTCAGATCGTCTCCGGTGGATTAGGTATGGGCAAAGTAAGGATTATCCTGAATTGAAATCCTATTCTATCCCTATGTTAACAAGATACGTGAGAAGTGAAGTTAACCGTGTCACTTGTGTTATTGATCTAGAAAGTTTTGATTTTGAATCAGTATGATCAACTAATGTATAATTTTGGAATAATGTACATAATTGTAAATAAATGTAAATAACTATACAATAATTAGGAAAATCAGTAAATAAAAAAATAACAAATAAATAATTAATAAAACCAATTTTTTGAGAAAGAAAAAAAAGAGTGGTTAGCAAAGTATTTATAGAATGTTTAAAAGTTATATTTAAAATTTTGTAACTGCAGGAAGTATTTTCAAAGAAGGCAGAAGGCAGAATTCAGAAAGTCATTAGCAGTAGATGCAGATTACATCACAAAATCCAATTAAGGAGCACCGTCCGGACGGTGGGGCTAGCGTCTGGATGGTAGTTCCCATGTAAATACTCAGCCCAAGCAAAAAAACCGATCAATTCAATCTCCCTTGCAACCAAAATTCGAAAAACCAATTTTTCTCCAAAGGAATCTTCTCAAATTATCTACACTCGATCATTTTTCTTCAAATCTTATCTGATTATTCACTTACCCATCACATTTTGAAGGTTTCTACTGATTGAAATAAGTTGAAACTGAGTATTTGAAGAAAAATCAAGAAAAACATGGATTCAAGGCGTCGAACAAGAGGTTCTTCAAGTCATCCACCAAGGGATCAACTTTAGCAACCTTAAGCACCTCCATAAAAACCTGGACTAGGAAATATCTACAATGAGGTGATTTTTCAGAAATTTGAACAAAATTTCTAGTATGATGCTCACTTTATCTCCAAAACTATCATTCCTGAATGGCCAGTAATTTTTGAGGATTTTGAAAACATAAGGTGTTAGACAAGTTCTTGCTGAAGTAGGATGGTTGGATTATGTTAGATTTATTACTATTGCTTATAACTGCTTGGTTCATGAATTTTGTAGTAATGCATAAATAATTGGAGAAAGACAATTGCGTGTGTTTGTACGAGGTAGAATTTTCCAAGTTACACCGGCTACTATAGTCGATTTCTTTCATCCCATGCAAAGACCACACAACCCACAATATCCTTACATTGAACTGCTTGACTTAACCAATGTAGGGATAGAATTGACGGGTAAACCAGAGTTTGTTTAGGGAAGGCCAAATAAATACATAAAGCGGGGGAATTTGACAGAAAAATACAAAATTCTGAATTTGATAACAGTAAACAATTTGCTACCCCGAGCCTAGAAGAATCAAATTTATACTGAGCAGACTTATTTCTTGTGTGCATTTGGGATGGGACACACAATTGATCTTCCAAACCTTATCATGGACTTGCTACGGATAGAAAGAAACCCTCACTCTCATATTCTATGTTAGTTTCTCAACTATGCAGGGACAAGTGAGTAATTGTTGATATTTCATGGAAAACAGTGGAACATTATGGACCACTAGATAAAACATCTTTAAAAAAGAGTTATGGAGTACAGCTTGAGGAACAACCTGAAGCACCACCTCCACCACAAAGAGGAATCATTCCAAGCTCCTGAAGAATTGTTTGCACAAGAACAGCAACAGCCACAAGAGGATCAGCCATACATACCAATGGATGATAGAATCGGTAGATAGATCTTATTTGGGTTGGAAACCACTGTTACCTAGCTTGGTACTAGCATCACAGAGATCAACAAATGCATGGATAATTATGAGCAGAGTCAAGCGGAGATTTTGAGGCTACTTTGAGATCATTTTGGAGGAGGACCTTCTATTTCATAAAAACTGAAGATTCTACAAAAAAAATTGCTATCTTTCACTCATCCTTTAAATTATGCACTTTAATCTACTTTATGTTTTAAACCTGTTTTTGTTTTGAACCTGTTTTTGGTTTCGAACTTGTTTGTGTTTGAGTTTGTTTTTGTTAATTGTTATGAAACTTATGTTTTTAAGTGTATAGATTTGAAAAGTAAGGATAAATATTTTAGTTTTGCTGGTAAAGTACTATTCATGCACCATTTGTCGGTAGGGCACCACATATACATCATTTAGGTATAAGTCATATTTAATAGCATAATTGGAGTATGTCATAGAAGAGAAACATGATTATAATGGTAAAATAGACCTACTGTATGAATGTGAGCCTAAACAAAAATAGTTTTAAAATTTAAACAAAAAGGGTATCCCGAGCGGTCTAGGTGGGACCGGTCAAACCCGGCCACTAGCGAAAATATATATTTTTTAAAATTTTTATTCAAAATAATTTCAAAAACTTTGGTTAAAATAAAATGTCGAATTGAGGTATTTTGGAACAAGTTGTAGCGTAACGAGGTCCTGGATTCATCAAGGGCAAAAGTGTCATTTTGCACCTTTGTCGTCCACTATAAATACAACCCTTTAGTGTAAAAATATCAATGTTTTTGGTCTGGGAAGGGATAGTACATGTTCAATGAGAGAGAATAAAGAAAAACCATAGGTTCTTCAAGCTGTCAAAACTCAATATTAGGCCAAGATTCTTACAAGAGTTCCATCTAAGAAGTTGTTCCTCTCAATAAGAGCTATATTCTCACCGATCGGTTCAGCTATAAAGCGAACACAACTCTCTTGGTTTGAGAAAAACTATTTTAGGTATGATATTTTGCTAAGTTGGGAATAGATTTATGTTTTCTTGCCTTCCTAGGTGTTGATTGAATGATTTAGGTGTTTACTTGGTGTTAGAAAATCATTTAGTTGGTAGTTGCTTTGAAAAACTTAGAATTAGTGGTTTTAAGTACTTTTGTGTTCTTTGAGTTTCTTGACAATTTGTTGTTATTGTGAAGGTGTATATTGCTTATGTGTTGGATTATTATATTATAACTGATGTTCATGTAGAGAAACTCTTGTGGTTTGAGAGTTATGATTTATTACATGAGTTGGTAGTTTGTGCATTTGTAGTTTCTTTGAGAAATTGTGAAAGTAATGAATATGAATCTTGATCATATGTTTAAATCCATTGAATGGTGCTTCACATTTATGTAGATAAGGTGTTTGATGAAATGTTTCATAGGAATATGAAGCTTGACCATATGTTTAATCCATTGAATGGTGCTTCACATTCATGTAGATAAGGTGTTTGGTGAAATGTTTCATAGAATTTACATTGAGAAAAATCATGGCATCTTGGCATATATGAATCCTTGGAACATAGTGTGGGTTGAGCACTTGGTGCTATGCATTATGAGAGTGTAGATCCTGTGGTAAAAAACTCAAAATCAGGTCAATGACAGTACTCACGGGATGACGGGGGTGGATCGTAAAGCGAGACATGGGTGACATAGAGTTGCATGGGTGTGTCATGCATATTGACATTTCATAGCATTGAGAAATTATGAGATTGTAGCTTTTAAAAATGTACACTTGCACATGTCATGCCTTTAATTTGTTCCTAACGTTAGCACTTTGTCATACCAGCAGTTGAACTGACCCATTCGTGGGATATCATATTACAGATGAGGCTCCCGGTACTTGAGACTTGAGGAAGTCTTAAAGGAGAGGAAAGAGACCTAAATGTATATTTGGTTATTGGGCATATTTTGTATGTATGGGCACAAGCCCAAATGTCTTGTATTCTAGTTTGAAAAAGTATTGGATTAAAGGTCCTGGACCATTTTAATGTGTAAGAGTGTAAACTCAATTGATATTTGGGATGTCCTTATTTAATGAGTATCATATGTGTATAATGGAGCAATTAGATGTATATGTTGAGAATAAAAGATGTATGTTTAATTTACATGGGTTGTGGCCACCGAGTGAGGGTGGATTGTGATATAATTATGCATATGAAATATTGTGAATATTAGGTGGGAAAAAGGCTTGGAAACAAAGGAGGTTATGTCAAAATTTTATGAAAAATTAAAAGACTTGTTAAGTGTGTAAAACACATTTTAAATAGGTGGGAAGGATGTCAAAAGGGGAGGTTTAGAAACCTTGAAAAAATAAGCTGGGTTTGTGGAAATTCGGGGCGTGACATTAAGTTAGGAAGACTATCTCATATGATTCACAGTTAAATTAAGTTAATATTCTAATGCTTTGCAAGAATAATCTTAACCCGATCACGCGGGATTTTCATATTTTGGTTGTATATTATCTTAATATTTTTGTTTAAACTTATCCTTTTGAGCACAGTTAGATTTCTTTATTGTTAAAAACTTTGTGAAATATTATAATCTTTGCATACATAGTGGAGATGTAAGACCTATTGCAGATTTTGAACCAATCTTTATTGGAGAGATATTCTATATCTACTAAAATAAGAATCTTCAATTCAGCGGTAAACTTTCTTTGAATAATCTTATTAGTTTTGTTTTGATTAGCACTTATTAAATTATATTGTTAGCATCTTCCTTAGACTTTCATGTAAAGATTATACTAATGTATGATTTATGGAAAATGATCTTAGGCTATTTTTGATTAATTTTGAGTCTTGACCATTTCTTTTACAAAATTATATCCCTAGTAAGTCGTGATTGACCTTAAAAGAGTATAAACTCTTTTCATGAAAACCAAAAAATGCCTGTGCCATAGGAAAATATATTAAACTTACCTTTGCTATCTAATTTTCTTACACCCTCTTCTAAATCAGCAGGATATAGAAAAGAAGAAGAAGAAGAAAAGGCAGAAAGAAAATAAAGAAGTGACGCCCCAAAAATCAGGGGTTCTTTGTCACCCAGTTGATCACTCCTCAACCCACGGAATATGTGACACCCTAAAAATCGAGGTCCTTAATTTAACAAAATGCGAGCAGTCTCTCCTTTGTACAAAAAGTTCTAACCAAAACACAACCTGTGCACTATACAATCACATGACCCACCTAAGGTCAAATATACAACATTGACCACACCGGGTCCATTTATTCATATTCTTATGACAACATTTAATCACACAAGTACTTCCATATATCAAATTCAAAGTAGAACTTGAATCAAACCAATTCTACACCTATTTCCTCATTTCCATAACCATAAAGAAGTGGTATACACATTCTACATACCTACCCTCTTTCACATGAACATCATAGGATGGAAATAAACCCAAGTCGGAAGGAACCCTACCTCTTGGAGCGTAAAACGAAGGATAGAACCTTCAAGAACACCAACACCAACCTCCAAGTCTTGATTTGCCAAAATCCCCTCTTTGGATCTTCGGTGAAATCCTTCGTTTTTGGTATGGTTACGTAGCCCTCGTCGAGGAGATTCACTTTGATTCTTGGTACGAAGAATTCTGACCAACGAAAATCCAGAAATCGTAGGGAAAAAGATTGGATTTCTCACTTTTCTTCTCACTTCCTCTCACACGTTAAACACATTGGTTTCAGCTGAAGAATGCTGAAGAAAATCAGATATTTGTTCCCTACTTATAATTTTAAAGCTTGGTCCACATCGCGCCACACGCCCCCTCTTTGTTCAGGTTCGTTTTCACCCTGAAATGATTAATTTCATCTCGGTTTAAGTTCAAATTAATTTTATTTGAACTTTAATTCAATTATAAGGAAATTTTAAAATTTCTATTTTTGGGGACCTTTGTGAGGTCATTCGTCACTCAATTGTCTCGTAAAACATGAAAAGTCCAACTATCTCGGAATTCAATAAAAATTTACTACGCAGCTCGATTTCGCGATACGAATCCAACGGTGATGTCCGTTATGTCATCCAAGCTCTATCGAAATACGTATTTTAAATCCATATTATAGTGACAAATTACCATTTTACCCTTTTTTAGAAAAAGTTCAATTTTACTTAGGTTTTACATTCTTCCCCCCTTAAAAGAGTTTCGTCCCCAAAATGCACACACACATGCACATTCAACCACATGCATATGCTACAAGTATATCATACTCATAACTACAAAAATGTACCTCCGTCCTCGAATAAGAAAGGATAATTGGTACGGATAGTGTCCTCGCACTCCCATGTCGCCTCCTCCACTCCTTGGTACTGCCACAGCACCTTCACTAGTCTTACGGTCTTGCCTCTCAAAACCTGATCCCGACTATCCTTGATGCACACTGGTCCCTCTTTGAAGGTCTCATCAGTATCAACAATAAGCTTGTCCCAATCCACCACATGAGTCAGATCCGGGGTGTATTTCTGAAGCATGGAGACATGGAATACCGAGTGAACACTCGATAAATTTGGAGGTAACGCCAACCGGTAAGCCACTGTACCAACCCTCTCGAGTACTTTGAAGGGCCCGATATACCTCGGTGACAGCTTTCCCCGCTTGTCGAACCTGACCAATCCCCTTTTAGGCATCACCTTCAAGAAGACATGATCTCCCACCTCAAACTCTAGAGGTCACCACCGTTTGTCGGTGTAGCTCTTCTGCCAGCTTTGAGCCGTGAGAAGATGCTTCCGTATCAAGTCTACATTCTCCGAGGTGTCTCTAACCAAGTCTAGACCCGTAGAGGGTCTCTCTCCCACCTCTATCCAACAAACTGGAGATCGACACGACCTCCCATATAATGCCTCATAGGGCGTCATTTGTATGCTCACCTAATAATTGTTGTTATAGGTGAACTCCATAAAGGATAAGTGATCTTCCTAGCTACCCTTGAGATCTAAGACGCATGCTTGTAACATGTCCTCTAACGTTTGAATAGTCTTCTCAGACTGACCATCCATTTGGGGATGAAAAGCAGTACTCATCATCAACTGTGTCCCCACATCTAGCTGAAAACTCTCCCAAAAATAAGCCGTAAACCTAGGATCCCAATCCAATACTATAGATACGGGCACCCCATGTAATCGGACAATCTCCCGAATATACAACCTGCAGAATTTCTTCAATATGAAGGTCATTCGCACAGCCAAAAAATATGCCGACTTTGTAAGCCGATCCACTATCACTCACACTGCGTCATGCGCCCGTAATATCCATGGCAAGTGAGTCATAAAATTCATCGTGATATACTCCCTCTTCTACTCAACTACCTCCAAAGGCTGGAGTAATTCTGCTGGTTTCTAGTGCTCAGCCTTAACCTGCTGACACGTGAGACATCGTCTGACGAAGTCCCCAACGTCTCTCTTCATCCCACTCCAATAATACTGGCGACGAAGATCATAGTTCATCTTCTTGTCACCTGGATGTACAACAAATCAAGAATAATGAAACTCCCTAAGAATCTCTTCTCTAAGCTCCACAGATTGGGAAACCACAAGCCTTTCCCTAGCCTGAAGACTACCATCCGAGTGAATGGTCCGGCCCTTGTCACCCGTACCTGCCTATACCCAGTTCCTGAAGAAAGATAACTCTGTATCCTGACTCTGGGACTCAATCACCCTACTCAGTAGGGAAGGTATAGCCACCAAACTCCCTAAAGTACCCTAAGACTGCCCAATGTAATGTAGCCCGAACTGTCTCATAGTCTCGAGCATCTGCCACTCCCAAGAAGCCACACTAGCCAAGACTCTCCATGACTTCCTGCTGAGTGCATCAGCTACCACATTTGCCTTACCAGGATGGTAAAAAAAAGTGAAGTCGTAGTCCTCCAGAAACTCCATCCACCTACGTTACCTCATGTTGAGGTCCCGCTATGTAAAGATGTACTTCAGACTCTTGTGGTCCAAAAAAATCTCAAATTACTCAGCAAATAGATAGTGGAGCCAAGCCTTCAAGAAAGAGACAATGGCCGCCAACTCCATGTCATGTGTGGGATAATTTTGCTCGTGATTCTTTAACTATCGAGAACCATAAGTCACTACCCTCCCAGACTGCATCAAAACACAACCCAGCCTATCTCTGGAGGCATCATAGTATACCGTGTACCTCTGTCCTCTCTCTAGAACAATCAAAATAGGGGCTGAAGTAAGCCTCCTCTTTAACTCCTGGAATGCCTTCTCACACGAATCATTCCACTCAAACTTAACCTCTTTCTGAGTCAATCTCGTCATAGGTGCAGCTAATCGGGAGAAGTCCTTAATGAACCTCTTGTAGTACCCTACCAATCCCAAGAAACTGCATATCTTGAAGACTAACTTTGGTCTCTCCTAACTCATGATTGCCTCAACCTTCTCCGGGTTCCACGGATACACCCGAAGCTGACACCACATGTCCCAAAAATTTCACCTCTATAAGTCAAAATTCACATTTGTTGAACTTGACGTACAATTGGTAGTCTCTCAAGGTCTGGACAACAACTCTTAAATGATCATCATGCTCCTCCTTAGACTTAGAGTAGATAAGGATGTCGTCAACAAATATCACGATGAACTGATGCGGAGATATATCTTGGAGTAGACCCGTGCCCCTCTCAATTGATCAAACAAGTCATCAATCCTCGGCAAAGGGTACCTATTCTTGATAGTAACTCTATTCAACTGTCGATAATATATGCATAATCGAAGGGTCTTGTCCTTCTTCTTAGCAAACAATATCGGAGCACCCCAAGGTGAAGTGCTCAGTCTAATAAATCCCTTGTTCAACAATTCTTGCAATTGAACCTTGAGTTCTTGCAACTTAGCAGGTGCCATCCTATGTGGAGTCATAGAAATGGGTGATGTACCAGGGTGCAACTCAACGGTAAAGTCTACATCCTTATGTGGAGGTAATACCGGTAGTTCATCCGAAAAAATATCCTCATACTCACATACAACCCGAGGTATACCCAACTCCTGTCTCGACTCGTGTTCCAAGGTAAGGCTTGTAAGCCAACCTATCAACTATCTGTACCAATGGGAATTATACACGGCTTGGGGTAAAGCATCATGCTTTTCCCCCTAGAACTTGAAACAAACATCATCAGGCATATAAGCAGTGACCCTCTTTCGATCACAATCAATGACGACCCGATATGCTGCCAACCAATCCATCTCGAGGATGACATCAAACTCTGACATGTCAATGACCCTAAGATCCACGGTGAGTAGAATCCCCGAGATCTCAAGCTCACAACCCCCAACATATCTAATCAACTCTACCCTAACTCCTAAGGGAGAACTCACATGCAATGGCTCTTCCAAGGTCTCAACCTCGAAGCTCAAGTCTTTCACACAAGATGCATCAATAAATGAATACTATGCACCAAAATCAAATAACATTCTAGCCTATAAGTGAGAGAGTAGAAATGTGCCCTGTATCACCGACTGATCTGTCGGCTCAATCTGTGGCATCATGGCATAGACACGTCCCTGGGTCCCTAAAGTCCCGACCTGTGAGCCCTGGCCTCGACCTTGACCCATGTCGTGACTCATCTACCCTGTTTGCGGAGTCCCCACACGTGAAATAGTAGGGGCCTAACTAGCACTCTGAAAACTAATACTGGTTCCCCCGACCCATTGTGGGGTAGTGAGGAGCAAGGTATGTCTGTGACTGCCCCATCGATGACTGAGACTAAGACGTCCCATAACTCTAGGATCCCTGCCTATGAGGACACTCCCGTCTCATATGTCCGGGCTGGTGACAATGATAGCAAGTCCTTTGGCCTGCCTGATAAGAAGGCCTCTGATTTCTCCTACCCTGGGAGGATTGACCTTGGCCTTGATAACTATGGCCCTGCCCCTGAAACCCTTGTGGAGCAGAAGTCTTCTGCTTGTTCCTCGAGCTAGAATAAGAAGATTGACCCTCTTTCTTCTTGTCTTTAACACCCGCCTCCCGGATGTTCCGTGCATCCTCAACTCCTCTCTCAATGGTCATAGCTGTCGCGACCATCGAATTTAAGTCTTGCAGAAGAAGACCCACAATTTTACCCCACATGGACAACTTTAGACCATCCTCAAACTTCCTCACCTTGGCCATGTCTGTGGCCACATAATTGTTGGCAAAACGGGCTAATTCTGTGAATTTAGCCACATACTCCTTCACCGTCATCGTGCCTTGCTTCAAGTCTAAGAATTCCCGGGCCCTTGCATGTCTAGCAGCAGTCAGAAAATACTTTCCCATGAAAATCTCTTTAAACTCAGTACATGTCATTTCCTCCAAAATCTTCGAGGTCTTGACCCAATCCCACCACACTTGGGATTCTCCCTTTGGTTGAAAAGTAGCTAGTGTTACTTTAGTGGCATCGAAGATAATCTCCATAGCCCTCAAGATCTTATCCACTTGTCAGAACCAACGATCGGCCACCATCAGATCCGCCCCTCCTAGAAAGATCGGAGGATTGTGTGCCTTGAACTTCTGGAGGTTACTTGAGCCTCCTTGACCCACATTTGCACTAGTATGTGCAATAGTAGCAGCTGTAGCACTAGCCTGTGCAATGGTGGCAGCCGCCGCACCAATAACCTCCACAAAGGCCTGTTGGTCAAAGGCCGGTAGTGGTTGGTTGTTGTTCCACCCACCGCCTTCGCCTCGGTCGCGTCCTCTTTCCCTTCCTCTATTTTTCATCTGCATACATGTCAAATAGTAATAGAGCATTTGCTTAGTATCCCAAGATAGAAATCAAGTATAAACTTTGAGATTTCTCTCCTTGTCTCACATGTAAAGTGTGTGCCACCACTAGTAGACATTTACACTCTAAACCATCCCGTTCATTCTCTTTCCAACCCCCCAAGGTTATGTTTTATAACCCTTGTCTTTCTCCTTCCATATACATTTCACCATACATAATCCTCACATCACACATAAATGTAGCATATTTAAGCACATAACATGAAATGCACAATGAATGCAATGGTCTAGACCCATGCCCATCAAACCCTAAGTAAATCGTATATCTAAGCTCTGATACCCAAGTTGTGATGCCCCAAAAATTGGGGGTCCTTTGTCACCCCACTGATCACTCATCAACCCGCGGAATATGTGACACCCCAAAAACCGGGGTCCTTAATTTAACAAAATTCAAGCAGAGTCTCCTTTGTACGAAGAGCTCTACCCAAAACACAACTTGTGCACTATACAATTACATGACCCATCCGAGGTCTAATATACAGCATTGACCACTCCAGGTCCATTTATCCATATTCTTATGACAACATTTAATTACATCACCCATCCGAGGTCCAATATACATCAATACATACTCCCACATCATGAATTTATGCATTAAACATAGTTAATACAAATTCAAAATTATATTTCTTTTACATACATTACATGCCCAAAAACTAACTTTGCGAAAGTTTTACAAAAAAAGAACTAAAAGCCACAATTGGCCTTTCTTCGTCACTGGGGCCCTGAATGAGCACCGTCCAATGGAGTGTATCCCCCACTTGAAATATTTTCCCATATAGGGTGAGCTACGCTCAATAGAGTATCTCCTATAGAGGCTACTCCTCAATCTAGATACATATGAAATGTTCACAATGCAACCAATTAATAATTCAAATATTCCAATCAAGAATATACATCCAATGATAGATATTTTATGTAATGCCATGAAATGAGATGAGACTCACTCATGCACTTTAACCCGAGTCCTTACCGACTCCCACAACACAATGCAATGCACTTGTGCAATGAAACTGCCATTTGACGAAAATCCATCCAATGATTGTTTGAAATAAAAGTTATGTTTTTACAAAACCAAATCATTGATGGATGTTACCCATTGCATGGGTGTTTTATAAAACAAAATCTTGTGTCTTTGTTGGGCAACGGATTTTGGTATCACAACCGCCGGTTCCGTGCACCATCACACTTTTTCAGAATTTCACCTCAAGGGAGTGTCTGAACCAAGTAGCCGGGTTTTGTACCCGAGAAAGAATCTAGTTCTTCTTGCTATACCCGACAGAAGTTTTTCATGCATGTAACCCTGCGACTCAGTCGGATCTTCAATCCAACTTTCCTGAGCCCACCCATCAAGCACCAAGTTTGTTGTTTGATTAAACCATGAATCCACACACTCACACTGATGCATAAAGCCCATGAATGTGATGTCAACACCATGCCCAATATGAAATAATGCCAAATAAGCAATTCAACCACATGTGTACATGTTCCATGAAAATTTATATCACATGCATATAATCACCAAAATTCATTATCATGTCAATACATCAACTAGCATGTATCAACATTTATTCCCAACACAAGGCTGAAGTATGACATTTCACAATTTCATGTCAATCACACTTAATCACAAGGCATAATATAAACATATAACATGCCCACATAGACCAATTTTTTCAAGGGATTACACAAGTTACTCCCATATATCAAAATCAAGCTAGAAGTTGAACACACACACACACACACTGATTTATGAGTTAAACACACTCACTTTACTACATATTAAAGCACACATAATTTCCATCACCAAGAAATTACACAAATACTTCTACATATCAAATTCAAGCTAGAAGTTGAACACACACACACACTGATTTATGAGTTAAACACACTCACTTGACTACTTATTAAAGCACACATAATTTTTATCACCAAAAAATTACACAAGTACTTCTACATATCAAATTCAAGCTAAAAGTGGAACACACACACAGACACACCGACTTATGAGTTAAACACACTCACTTTACTATATATTAAAGCACACATAATTTTCATCACCAAGAAATTACACAAGTACTTCCACATATCAAATTCAAAGTAGAACTTGAATCAAACCAATTCTACACCTATTTCCTCATTTCCATAACCATAGAGAAGTGGTATACACATTCTACATACCTACCCCCTTCCATATGAACATCATAGGATGAAAATAAACCCAAGTAGGAAGGAACCATATCCTTGGAGAGAAAAATGAAGGATAGAACCTTCAAGAACACCAACATCAACCTCCAAGTCTTGATTTTTCAAAATCCTCTCTTTGGATCTTCGGTGAAATCCTTCGTTCTTGGTGTGGTTGTGTAACCCTCGTCGAGGAGATTGACTTTGACTCTTTGCCCGAAGAATTTTGATCGACAAAACTCCGAAAACGTAGGGAGAAAGATTGGATTTCTCACTGTTCTTCTCTCTTCCTCTCACACATAAAACACACTGGTAGGGGTGTTCATGGGCCGAGTTACCCATGGGTCTAGTTACCCGGCCAGGAAAAAAATAGGCCCAAAGCCCGATAGGCCCGATAGATGGCCCGCTTGAGCCCGAGCCCAATATCCTTACAAAAAGGGCTTGGGTTTGCCCCCAAACCCATTACCCAGCCCGCCTGCAAGCCTAACCAACCTACCCTTCATTTGAAAAAAAAGTTATACTTTTAGACTATTAAATTTGAAACTTTAAAATAAATCTCTCAATATCAAAATTTGAAGGTTTATAAATTTAGATATTATAAATAATATATTATTTTCTTTTCCATCTATTAAACATATAAGTTTTAAATGGTAGAGTAATGCAAATGATAGATAAGTTAGTACGTGTCAACCTAATTGGAATTTATTCATTCTATTAGAGGTAGTTTATTATTTTATTTTTATCCATTTTGACTTTACTTTTGATTCAAAAATATAATTTACACAAATATTAAGTTACAAAAATATTCATTATTTTTAAATAAAGATATATATAAAAAAAAACCCGCAAGCAGGCCCACCTAGCAAGTCCGCCCAGAGGCCCACCCAATAGACTCATGGGTTGGGCTACGGGTAGCCTACCCCTACCCGAAACCCACCCCGGCTCGCCCAATAATTCACTTGGGTAAGGGCTTGGGCCTACACTACCTAGGCTCGGCCCAAAAATAAATTTTGCGGCCCTAGCCCGACCCGACCCATGGACTCCCTTACACACTGATTTCAGCTGAAGAATTCCAAAGAAAATCAGATATTTGTTCCCTATTTATAATTTTAAAGCTTGGTCCATGTCGCGCCACACACCCCCTTTTGTCCGGGTTCGTTTTCGCTCCAAAATGATTAATTTTATCTCGGTTTAAGTCCAAATTAATTTTATTTAAAATTTAATTCAATTATAAGAAAATTTTAAAATTTCTATTTTTGGGGACCTTTGTGAGGTCATTCGTCACCTAGTGGTCTCGTAAAATGTGAAAAATTTGACTATCTCAGAATTCGATAAAAATTTACTGGACAGCTTGATTTCTCGATACGAATCCAATGGTGATGTCCGTTACATCATCCAAGCTCTATACAAATAAGTATTTGAAATCTGTATTATAGTGGCAAATTACTATTTTGCCCTTTTTTAGAAAAAGTTCAATTTTACTTGGATTTTACAAAAGAAAAAAGTTATAACTGTTCAAAGAAAGAGAAATTTTTGAAAAAAAAATTCGAAGAAAGAAAGAAAGAAAAGAGCCAAGAAAGTGATAAATAGAAAAAATAAAAAGGATGAACATGCAAAGTCTTAGAAAAGATAGAACGAGGTGTACCACAATACTAAAGAAGGAGAGCATTTGAATCCCATTGACATCATTTCTTAAACCCTAAATCAATGACCACATTATAACACTAACAAAGTCCTTTTTAATTTCAGAAATCATGCATTTGTATTAATCTTATCAATACAAAAAGGGAGGATGTTGATAATATGTTTAATGTAGTGTTAATATTCTTTCATGAGATTATTTCAAATTCCAATTTAATTCAAATAACTGATCTTTTGAATAATTACGTGTGAAACTATATGTTTTCTTAACAATATTCTCATCACATGTAATTACTGAGTGAACAGTTACCATAACATATGTGTATTCTTTGCTGAGTGTATCCCAGGGAAGGATTGAAATCAAGACTACCATGAAAGATGGTAATATTTCTTAAGTGATTTTTGAAAATAAAGAAATCATTACACACACAAAAGTTTTTACAAAAATATGTGGATAATATTACAACCAACATTTGTTACTCTTATATTGATTAGAAAAGGAAGTATTCTAGCCTAGGAAGCACGGATACGGATATGTGAACACGGTACGATACGATATGATATACGAACAAAACTTAAAAAAAAAGATACGGGTACAGCCATGATACGTCTATAATAAAATATATTTTATATTTTTATTATTATTTAACGACTTAGAAATTACAATTTTTTCAATAATTCTTTAACATTAGTAAGTAAATTAGAAATTTTTACCATGAAAAGGTTATAATATCATCTCATTATGATCTGTTCATAAAATGAGCATGACAAATTAAAGGAATTATAATAACATTTAACTAGTTGGTTTTACAAGTATTTATTTTTTAAAAGTATAGTGTAAGTGATTCATTTTTTTATACTCTCTTAACATATAATAATAGTAATACTTAAAAAACACTCGTGTTTTTAAAATCAGATGGAATTTTGTTGATGTTTTATATATATGTGAACTCCAAAGAAGGTTATAGTTTAAAATTGAAAATTGTACATCTTACTCCATGTTTAAAAGTATCCGCGAAGTATCCACATATTTTATTAATTATCGGATACGGATGATGCGTATCCGATACGTATCATCGAGTATCCGACGAGTATCGTATCTGATACGGTATCGGATACGGGTAAGTCGACCTTGACGAAGTATCCGTACTTCATAGATTCTAGCAAGTA
>CAUOFW020007795.1:0-19824 GCA_963454935.2 Ilex paraguariensis
CAACATCAAAAAGAAAATAGAGATCAAGAAGGATAATGTTACCAGTTGCAATTAGACTTTCACCAGGAGCAAGTATTTCACCAGGAGGGCGCATGTAACAACTCTTCTTCGGTGCAGTTGTTTGAAACTGAGGAAACACAAAGGCACCACCAGTTAGATGTGGCCTGATTGGTAAATAGCAGTAATGACAAAAATAGGAAAACAAGAAATTAACAACAAAGTCAATTAACATTAAGGGAAACAAATTGTAGCATAACTGCACAACAAGTACGATGATGAAAATATAGGAGATACACTAAAATCAGTCTATAGATGTAGCTTTTAATTGAAAAATGGGTGAACACTATTCCAGTTCTTCAATTAAACTCTCAATTTCAGCTCATTTTAACTGAATTTCCCATACAGGATTCTATTTATATTTTCTGAAGAAATTCTTGTAAACTTTGGCTAATCTATGCCCAAAATAGTTTTCCACCTCTAATGTCAAATAAGTCAGTTGGGTATGGCAGGCCTGCCTTGAATAGGAGTTCAACTAACCGCACAGTCTTCCAATTTTCAAAACCCATCAGAATTAATGAACATACTAAACTATTTGACACATATATCACTTGATAAGAAAAAGAAACTAATAGCGAAAGTATATTTCATACCTTGAAAGCTACATGAGACTTGCTGATGTTTTTGATCCTGATTGCACTCTTGACTTGTTTACCAGGCTCATCTTCATCAAACGACAGTTCAAATACATCGGAGAGAGATCAATATTTTTCAAGAAATCAGAAAACAGAACAGACATGACACCAAAGTTACCGTTAATTACAAATTACATTACTTAAATGTCACTTTTCAATACCGTACTTCTATTTTTCATCTAATAAAAACAAGCGACATATAAAATTTTCTTATTTTCTTATTTTTAATTACTTTATAATTTTTCCAACCAGATTAATAGCCTTATCCAAATTTCTATGTCCTAGACTTTATAAATCATTCCCCAAACTTATTGAGAAATGATCAACTTCAAGGGCCACAAGAACTAAGAACATCAACAATAGAAACGTGTCAACTCCAAAAACAACTAATTAACATTCAAATCAACAAATCGTGCAGTGGGAACAAAACATACATGCATTATAGGCTGATTAAAGAAGACCCATATCATCAAATCATCACAAAAAAATGCAGAAAAAGCACAATCATATGCCTTTGATCTGCCAAAACCATATAAGTGAAACACCGAAAGCGCAATGTACGTATAGAAGCATTTACATACACAACAGTAGAGGGGGAGAGAAGTACAGGGAAAGTAGAGTTTGTTGGGGGATCAAGACTGAGTCGGCGCCGAGTTGGAAGAAAAGACTTTGCCACGGACGAGACCAAAGTCAGAGAATGGACATCAGGTTGATCGACAAGCTGGTTTTGGTGGTGAACACTCAGCGAAGAAGAAGATGAAGAAGAACCATCAGCATTGCTGGAGTGCCAAAATGGCATTCTGCAGAGACTCCAAACCTTCCCTTCAGACAGTGATCTCTCACTTGTAACAGCCATTCTATTTCCCGCCGGAATCCGACCCACTTCGCCGGCGAGAGTCTACAGGCACCGCCGTGCAGTTATTAGGTGGTTTCTATTATGGAAATCATCCCCAATGATGAATCGTTGTCATGCGTGTGTTTGTGTGTTTATTGAGACCATCGCTGTTGGGGAAAAATAGAAGCACGGATAGTTGGAAGGGATTAATAAAATATGATGTGCGGTAAAAAAGGAAAATAAGAGGGGTAAAAAAGTGAATGAATTAATTTTTTTTTTGACTCATTAAAATTAATTTTTATAAAAATAAAAAAAAAGTGGATGAAAAATTAATTATTTGTATTAAGATATATCTTATTTGTCTATATAATTTTTAATATATATATATTATATATATACATTAATTTCATATAAAAATACAATGTATATTAATTTTATATAAAAATATAATGATAAAATATGTATTTATATATATATTAAAAAAATTTAAAATTTAAAAATTAAAAATTTTAAAAACTATATTTTTTCATCTTAACTAAGGGTCAAAATTTTTGACTCAACACGACTTGAACTCGATATAAATTTTATGAAACGAACTTGATTTTAACTCGACACGAACTTAAAAATAACATGAGAAGCAAACAAGAAATATAAAAGACTCATATTCGGTTCAATCAGTGAAACTCAAAATAAATAGGTCAACTCGCAACTCGACACGACACAATTAATTAAATGAGTTGAGTTAAGTGTGATTAATGTTCGACACAAATCCGTAATGACTCAACACGACACGACTCGATTGTTACCTTTAATTTTAGCCAGCAAAAAAAAAATTATTCATTTTTATTTTTCATTTATCCAATCAAACACAAAAAAAACAGAGAGTATCATTCTTATTTTTCTTCTCTGAATGATAGAAAGTGTATCTTTATTACTTTTCATCCTTCTTACTTTCTATTATTCCTACGAAACAGAGCATTAGTATTTGACTTTTTGATTGATCTGAATATTGGGTATGAGATAGCTCACATGCTTAAATTGGCGAGATTAGCTCAATTTGGAGAAAATATGAAGTCCAAACCTATCGCCTAGATGTCGGAGGTTCGAATCTTAGGATTCGATAGTTGAACTTTATGCTAGTTTACTTAGGTTCATTTATGAGAGAAATAATTAATTCATGCGATCAAAAATCTCATGGTCCCACTAGTGAAATTTTATTTGGATAGTCTTTGGATGCTCTGTTTAGCTTCCACCGTTTTTTTTCAAGAGCAAAAAAAAAAAAAAAAACAATGATATAATGTCAATATTGTCACATGACATCATCGATCAATAATATAAAAATAAAAATAAATTCCACACAAATTAATAATTCTTATGTAAGTTAATAACTATCAAAATAAAATTTAGTTTATCCACTTGATATTTTATTATTAATGTTGCATTAAATATTTACTTATAATTTTATGTTCGATTGCCTTTACTTCCCTCGGCCAGTCCTACCACGTGTCATTGATAAACCTATCTATCGTGTCAATTGATGTAAGTTTGTGTCAAGTTTTAATAAGATCGTATCAAAAAAATATTTTGTTTATATTTATTTTGGTTATTAATTTGTATTTAATAAATTATGACATATCAAATTCGTATCGTGTATAATCGTATATAGTCAACATAAAAACATTGCGTGACTTAAGTAAGATTCAAGTCTTTTAATTTTATGTCGTATTCGCATCATATTAACGGATCATTTCATATTTTGACACCCCTACCGTAAATATTTAATCCCAAGTTTGGTTGGTGGTGGCATGGTGATTCTGCTAAGTATGTTTTGTTAAAGGGTTAGATTTGATTTGAATTTAAATTTAATTAATTATATATAAATAATTTTTTTTATTAATAATCTAAATTCAAAATCTCAATTTATTGTATCAAAAATGAGTTCTGTCTAAATAGATCAATCTACCATGCTCATTAAAGGGATTAACAAGAAGTCGCTAATGTAGATACGACCATAACTACATGTGATTATAAATATATTGTTTATATATTAAATAAATTTTAACACAATATGACTTATACATGATATATATATGACAGGAATAAAAGTATACAAACTAAAAATATAAAATAAAAGTATACAAACTAAAAATACTATGCATTGAATACTCTACAGACTTATACGCTGACTGACTTAAACTTCAGAAAATATAAATTGAGTGTTCATCCGGCCTCTTTTCTAACTTTGCCCATAGTTTACAGGATTATTCGAAGGATCACCGGTGTGAATCACTATCTTAACTGATTACAAGAATTCTCAAGGGCAATACATATACAATAAAATACAACAAAGATTCAAAGTTCCTCATTGAACCCTTAATCGTAGAAGAAGATACCAATGTGGTCCAAAACAGGACTTCTATCACTTTCTTTTTGATAAATTTTTTGTTGTATTCTTTTATTTTGGTTACAATTATTTCTACATTACTCAATTACAAGTATTTTACACGAGAATTTTTTAATCAAATTTATTAAAATGGATTGCTACTTTGCATATGATTGAGGCTATAACATGAGAATTTTAATTTTTTTTAAAATATAAGTTGAAAGTTGAAAGTATATAATCTTCCTCCTTGTACCTGCAAAGATCATGATTAGGTGAACTATTAGGACTATTTTTTTTGTAGGAAAAAATTATTTTCATGACTATAATGTTTCGGTATTTCAGAACTTTATACTTTGAAAAATTTTAAGTTTTTCACTTTGCACATTTAAAGATTATATGTTTCTCACATTATACTTTTAATATATCAAAAATGTTATAAAGTAGTCTTTTTGTTGGTTTCTGTTATTTTTTTCGTTCAAAAATTATCTCATTGACACTAACGAAAAAACTAATAAAAAGTTAACAGAATGGTCACATTTTAATACTTTTGATATATTGAAAATGTAATATGATAAATTTAATCTTTAAAAGTACAAAATAAGAAACTTGAAACCTTACTAAGTATAAAGTGAAAGTTGTTCTAATATTTCAAAATGGTGTAATGATAAAAAAAAAAAAAAAAAAAGTTTTAACTTTTAAAAATATTTCAAATCCAGATACATGTGACAGGACATGATTCGAGAATAACACGTAATTTTTGGCTAAGATTTAGCATGCTTTCAAACGCCCTGAGTTAGCAATATGCCATGATGATAGAACATGTTCTTTTTCTTCTCTTCTCTCTCTCTCCCCCCTGACTGTTCTTCCTTTTGCTTGCCATAGAATTGGGCAACAAGTAGGTTTGTAGGGTATAATTTGATAGATGACAGCTCTTTTTTAAAGTCACTTTCTTAGATCTTTTGATTTTGATGGTGCACATTAGCTCATTTACAGCTTCAGCCATAGAACCAGAAGAGTGGTGGTAAACATTTTTCAAAACTTTTGTTCAATCTCAAGATCCAAACAAATTTATACCAACATATTGAACGATTGACTAAGCAAAGTTTGTGCACCTTCCCCTCGTAAAACGAACACACTGTCACAGACGGAAATTTATAATCTCATCCAATTTTAAAAAGAGTGTATATTCGCTTTTTAAGATTTATAATCTTGGTTAAAATAGAGTAACACTGATGAACCCGAAATCAATTGGGTCAGACCCAATAAATTAATGAGGCCCAAGACACAGCACCAAGAGGAGCCCAAGTCACCAAAGCCCAAAAGAGACACCCAATGGGGTCACCCAAGCCCCTGGCGCAACCTATGGGTTAGCCCTCCAGTCTCTCCTTCGTCCTCCACACTCTGCCACTCCAACCCAGTCCGACCCAGCTCAGGATCTAGGAAGCTCAAAGGAATAAGAGCACGTGGGAGAGAATAGGGGTGTTCACCCTACTCTACGGGTAGGAAATATACTCTTCCGTCTTCCTACCCGATACTTTGCGAAAGAGTTTTTTCTTGACCTACCCTACCCGACAGGTGTGGTATTCCTACCCGACTTCCTACCCGATTAATCGGGTAGAAAATCAGGTAAATATTTTTGTAAAAATTAATTTTTGGATCATTTTAACAATTTAATTAAATAATATACACTAATTTAACAACATTATAAATCAATTAACACTAAAATCTAAAACAACTACAACATGAATTATAATAAAACACAAGAAAATATGAACATCAATCCACCATAATTGTTACACAAATACAATAACAATTAATTTAAGTTTAAACTTTAAACCATATGAAATACATTAAAAGCATAATTGTTCTGCCTGTGGTTAGAGTTTAGGGTTTTTTTAGTTTATATATATATATATATATATATATATATATATATATAAAAAATTATTGCGGGTAGAGTAGGGTAGGGGTGGGAATGCGGAAATGGATAAATATTTCGCATTCCTACCCAAAAATTGTCGGAAGACCAAAAACTCTTCCGCATTCCTATCCGATTTTTGCGGCTAGCTGTTCAGTAGGGTAGGATAGGATCGGATAGGGTAGGAACTTGAGGCCGGTCGAAAATTTGAACACCCCTAGGAGAGAATATCGGGATACGCCTCATGGAGATCAAATCTTACTATAATTGTACTTATCAAAATAGTAGAAGCCCTCTCCCTCACTTCATCGTCTCACCAAACTAATATAATGTAAGTCTTCTCCACATGAAAGGGCATGACCTTGAGGCCTCTACACTTTGAGTTCCCTACACACATTGATTTTCTCTCCTTACCATTGTAATTCTCCCGGAAATGTACTCTCCTTATGACTTTTATTCATTAATAAAGATCTCCGGCCACCGTTGTCGTTTTTTAGAGTGGAGTAGGTCACTCGGACCAAACCACTATAAATCAATGTGTTTTGCTCTTATTTACCATTTTGTTATTGATTATCTTATTTATTGCTTATTAATTACACTTGTTCATATACTCGACTGTTGATCTTGCACGAGACAAATTTGTGCATCATCAAACACAACTATTTTTTAGACGGATATTTCCGAAATCTGTGATTGAACATTTCTATGTTTGTAATGTGCACCTTTAAAATAGGTAATTTCCTTAATAATAGCTTAACCATCCTCTGTTCGGCCAGATCTAATCTTTATCGCTTAGAATTGTGGAACCAAAGTCTCACTCGGACTCTTGATTCATTGAGTCTTGCACTTGCTCAGTGTGTATCACAAGCTTGGAGACTTTGCAAGCTACAATGTTTGGTGATGGTGATTCTAATTTTGGTCGGCTAATATTAACGTTTGTTCAATTGGATCGTCTTTGTTCAATTGGATTATCTCTGGCTCAACTACAGATACTGTATTTACCAAAATTGTCCTTTATTGCTTTTAGCACGTGTCACATGTCATGAGTCTTCATTAAAGAGTTAACTATCTATTTGGTTCTTGAACTATATCATCTGTGTCAATTAAATCCTTAAACTATATTTTATGTCAATTTAGTCCCGTGACATTTGAAAACACATGACATTTAACACGTGCTAAAAGTGAAACAAGTAATCTTCAATTTCTTCCTCACCAATATCAGAGAATTCTTCATAATTTGATGCATCTGAATGGTCACCATTGAATGCACCATACGTTCTTGTGCACCATTCTCATTAACCTCATCTTCATCAACCAAGTCATGTTCTACATATATTTATGTTACCTTGTTGTTGGGAACCCACTCTAGCATTGCCAATACATCAATGCCAAAATTCAAAAATCCCTCAAACCTTCGGTGAGATCCATCCCAAGAATTCTATAGTGATAACTCATAACCTTCTCACACTATAATTTTTTTGTCATTTCACTTGTCTCAGGGAGAGAGATCTTAACAAAGTCACACGACTCCAAATGGTTAACTTTCCCTCCTTGTATACTGTGTAGGGCATAAACTTGAACTTACCACAAAAATGCATCTCTATAGAGAAGAAATTGGGGTATAGACCTGCTAACAAATTATGAATCCCGCGCAAAAGTAAAATATAAAATACAAACCATGTATCATACTTTCATGAATAAATGACATTAAAATACTAACAATGACTAAACTAATGCTTGTTGGATGTTATACCCAACACCCATTGTCTGCAAGGTAACAATTGTACATTTGTTCCAGAAACAAAACAAAAATTTAAAGGAATTAGTCTTGATGATACATAAAAGTGAATTTATACACCACCTGTCGAGTAATTAATATAGGTAATAAGTGCAGTAAATATAAAGGTTAAATCAACACAATCAACACATAAATGTATAGTAATTCGGTCAAAATAATCTACTCTACTTTGAAGACGACAACGGTGGCCGAAGAATTTTATTGATAAAATAGCAAGTGGGAGAGAGAGAGGGAGCAAAAGTAAGCTATAGGTGTGGAAACGTAGTTCTGAGAGATGTAGCTGTGTAAAAAGTGTGAAGAGATATGTCCCTTATGTGTAGATGACTTACAATTTATGATCACAGAGTCTTAGTTGAGGCGGTGGCGTAAAAGGATAGGTGACTAATCCTTCGGAAAGGATAACTACAGCTAATAATAGATACAATTAAAGATAATCTCGATCTTCAAGTAATTATCCCGATGTTTACTCCTCACACGTGCATTGATCTTCTGAGTCTCTTGAACTCTGGATTGAACTGAGGTCATGAGCTGGGCTTGACTTACTTTCTAACTTATCTGAGCTTACTCCATGGATTAGGCCCACCCAACTGGGGTCAGGGCTCATCACGTCTAAACACTTACAGGACACTTGTTCTGGATAGAAGACAACACCCACTGTTCGCAATAACCAAGTCATTTTGATACCTTCGAATTATAGAGCATGCATCAAACGATGGGAGGGAGATGAAGGTAGGTATACAAAGCATGCAGCCTAGAAGAGAAGGAGAATGAGATTTTGGAGCCCAATTGTACATAATACTTGAAATATTGAAAATGCCCTCCATCAGCTTCCATCTACAATTCACATTAGGGTTTCATCCTCACTTAACGCCAGTATTTAATAGAAGACTTTGATTTAAATGAATTAAATAGTTGAGGGGATAAATTAAAAAAAAATAAAAGTTGAGGGTGGAATTTAAAACAAAAAACTAAAATTAAGGGATCATTTATGTGATTTACCCTATCGGTTACCCCACGACGTAGGGCCAACCTAAACAAGCAACAATTCAACTGGTTTCGGCCCATGTCTCTGGGCCTAAATGGATTTTTCAAAGCAAAACCGTGTGCTCATCGGTTCACCCACCTAGTTTTTGGTTTTGACGTTAACTTGTGAGTAAGTCTCATAATTTTAAACCGATCCATGAATTTAACAAGAAATTGAGACAGAATTAACAAAATTGGGTTGAGTTTTAACGGTTTTGGAAAATAAACGAATACACCTATTAAACTTATTAAATAAATAAATTAATATAAATTCAATTAAACATGACTTATGTTTTAATATTGATGAAATACGAACCGCTAAACACGATTTATAATTTCCATGAACTTGACTACGCACGAACATAAATAGATGGCTATGGATTGAACCAATTTAGATCGTAGTCACAAAATTCTTCTAAACTCTTAACGCTCTAGCGCTAGGGAATCATTTTACAAAATTGTCAAATTCAATTTTGCAATTCGAGAATTCGGCTAATTTGCGCTCCTACTTATTTACATATTTATTTATTATTACTTAAATTTTTATTTAGTAAGTACTGATTCAAATCTAAAGATACATATTAAATTAGAATAATATTTATAAAAAATAATTGTCATTTTAGAACTTTATAATTAACATATATTTAAAAATTATATCATTTGTCTCATAGTTCTGCGTCTGCGTGAAATTTAATTTTTTACATTTTATTTATATTAAACTTTTAAAATACTATACAATCCAAATATAAAATTTTAAATATATGTGCTCCTTAACTTTTTGCGCTCTCGCGCCAGCTCACACTTTATGTAATCTAGATTTGGATACTTTACTATACAAACCCAATATCCACATACAATATCGGGACAACAATAAGGCCAGAAGAGTCATTCCGGCCTACCCTGGCTAATCCCCCCAAAAATAAAAAAAAACCATTGGCTCCCACAGTCCCACAGAACTCCCAACCACTTTGCAAAAGCCGCAGAATCTGGTTTTATACGCACAGCCATCAGTTATTCCGTGGTTATATATAGGAACTCTGAATCTCAAGAACTTCATCATTAACACCAACCCTTCTATTTTTCAGTGGAAAACACCCTTTGCGTGGTCTCAAAAGTTCTTACGATCACAAGAAAAGAAGAAGAATATTCTAAAGGAGGAAAAAAAAAATGGTTTCAACAAGCAGGGCATGGATTGTGGCAGGCAGTATTGGAGCTGTGGAGGCACTGAAAGATCAAGGATTCTGTAGATGGAATTACACCATAAGATCGCTACACCAGCATGTCAAGAACAACCTCAGGTCCTTCTCTCAGACCAGGAAGCTCTCTGAATCTCAATCTTCTGCAATGGTTTCAAGTAAAGTGAGAGAAGAGAAATCAGAACAGTCCGAGGAGTCTCTGAGAAAAATCATGTATTTGAGTTGTTGGGGTCCTAATTGAACCCATACCCGTCATTTTTGCTCTCTGAAGGTCATTGTGTATATATGTTAAGAACAGTATTCTCCATAATAGAAAGAGTACTTGTTTTGGAACATTATTGAAGGATTAGTGAAAATAAATAGTATTTCCCCACTGCAAATTAAGCTCTAAAACGACTAGTTTGTAACTCAAAAGGGTCGGGCGGCTTAAAGTACGAGTGTAGTATTTTTTTTTTTTTGGTTTTGTATTGAGCAATTAAAACTGAAAAATTCATTCAAAGAGAAACTTGATTACAATTCGAATACAAAAAAACCTTCAACTCGGCACGGGGACAGTTGACCCAACTCAGTTGAAGAGAGTTAGTCATAGCATATGCTGCTACCTTGCGTTGGGTAAAACCTCAAGTTAAGAGATCTTTTGTGGTGCCTAATATGTTCGAAGAAGGCGTGTCTTTGCCATAGTGGTACTCCCTAAATCAAAGTGAGTTTGATGACCAGAGTGTTATCACTCACTATAGTAATCTGCAGTCAATTGCAGGGTACGAGTGTAGTATGAAAAAGGCCAGATTTACATAGAAATTTTCTTGCACACAAAAAGTCTGTTTCCACTGCTCAAATCCTTGAGACACTTCTAGAACAATCTTATCTTTACTATTACCAGATGTTCCCAAATTCTGTCTCTCCTTTATCAACTTTTTTTTACTACTAACTTTTCTTATCAGACTCAAGTCAATCAATAGCAAAAAAAAAAAAACTCAAGTCAATTGGGTTACGTTTATTATCTGATAGTTGTGTGGTTATATTGGCAAGGAAGGTTGATAAGAACAAGGTGGTTGTATTATGAAAAGATCTTTAAGATGGTGTTTGATAAAATTGAATGTTGAATTTTAAGTATTGAATGCTAAATTTTTTAATTCACAAATTATTTTGGTATCAACTGAAATATGAATATTGAATTAAATCAAATTGTTTGATAAATATAAATAGCTGAAGTCTGAAAATTATTATTATTTTAATTTTTTATTTCTTTTTAACAATCTCTCAACAACTATCTTATTCCTACCACTAATGGTGGTGGTGGTGATGATGACAATACAATGGTGGTGACGCCGATAGTGGTGGTGGCGGCAGTAGTGGCACAATAGTAGTGGCGGCAGTGACACAATATTAGTATTGGTGGCACAATGGCAACGGTGGCAATAACACAATAGCGGTTGAGGCATAATAATAGGGTTGACAGTGGTGATGGTAATAACGGCGGTGGCAGTGGCAACGGTGACACAATGGTGGTGGGGGATATGTAAAAGTTAAGAGTATAAAATGCATTAAAAATATATTTGTATATTATGAGAAATTGATAAAATCATTAACACCTAATATTTTTAGCATTAAGTGATAAGTAGGTAATTTACTATTAAAAATTTTAATCTATTTTTAAGAAGTGTTTGAAATATTAAGTAATATGACTTTTAGATGATCACTATCAAAAAATAAATAAAAAACTCTTATCCGCAGTGCATAAGATTCTATTCTACAAAGGATATTGTAGGCAATTTTACCCAATTTCAAAGATAAAGAGTTTCAAATTTAAACCCATGATGCATCTCTTGAGAACATGAAGATTTATAGAAAACCTTTCCCAAGCTAGAGCAAAGGCATCCTCCTCCTATCAAGTACCGGAAGATTTATGGAAAATCCTTTGGAAAACTCAAGTCTCCCCAAAATACAGCCTTTTATGTGGAAAGTTGCAAATGAGGCTTTAGCAACTAAATGGGGTTTGTGGAAAAAGAAAATTTCTAATACTCTCATTTGTCCAGTTTGTAGGGAGGAGGATGAGACCATTGAACATCTCCTCTTAATATGCCCGTGGGCTCAAAATGTATGGAAGATGTGTCCTTTAAATATCAGGATTGATAGATATGAGGTGAATAGAATAAAGAATTGGTTGATGAGCAAACTATAGATGATGAGAAATAGAGATGAAGGAGAAAAGGAGGGCCAAGCTATCATGGTATACTTGTGCTGGTTCATATGGAAGGCAAGAAATGAGTAGGTATTCAACAATCAGCAGTCCAATTGTAAAAATGTCATGAATAGAGTTGTGCAGGCTGTGGAAGAGTTGAAGGATGGCAAGGAGACAAGAACAGAGACCAATAATCCTTCTTGCTAAAGATTAACTGTGATGGAGCTTTGCTCCAAGAGACAAAGGAATGTGCTTTTTTTGTTTTGGTTTGTGACCATGAATGACGCTTTATCTTAGGTTTGGCTCAAAGACTGGTGGCATCATCCGCTTTGGTTAGGAGAGCATGTCAGTTAGCTGTGGAGCAGATGTATGATAAGTAGTTATTGAATCTGACTCGAAGCAACTCATTGACTCCATGCATAGAGGTTGTGTTGATTGACTAAGGGAGATTGCACCTATCCAACAGGATATTAGGAACTACGTGATACTAGTTCCTTTCATAGAGTTTCAAGCAGTAAAAATAGATCAAAACAAGGGGGCTCATAGTTTAGTAGCTCATCCCAGAAGGGGTTCTGTCCACTTTTAGGGGATAGATGTTGTTCCAAGAGTGTTGATGGGTATCATTAGGCAAGAAGTTTAGAGTGGGAATAGGTTGAGTGCAAGAGTATGTAATGGCTGTTGGGTTATGTTTTTGTTTAGTTAATAAAATTATATTTTTTTGACCAAAAAAAAAGAAAGAGAACATGAGCACTTAACTTTCGTTTTCAATTTGCCTACATCTATGCATAAAGAAAAACTACAATTTGGGAGAATCTGATCAATTGACCACGTTCCCAATTAGTTGTAACCATAAGTCCATAATAGTGTACTGCCACATTGGATTATTTGTGGTTCATTAGGCATATTTATTGGCTTATAGTTAAGAGCAATGCTATCGGTATATAATTTGAGGATTTAATGATCGTGGACATTGAATTGTCAATGAGTCCTAACATTAAATACAATTTACTATTAATTTAATGATCACAATACATTAAATCTCTAAATTATATTTTTAAATTATGTTCTAATAGTATTAGTGTATAATTAGTTAGTGATACTGCATATCTACATATTAATGATAACTGTGCGCGGTGATTTTTGCACAATAAAATAAACTGACAAATTTCTATTTTAGTGAATACAAGATTTACCTGAAATGTCGGTGATCCCGAGGCAAATGGTGATGAGAAATAATGTAAGGAGTGATGATGAATAACTTTTTCGGCAGTACGTGCAATTTCCGGCGTGTCGAAATAGAATCTACCACTCAAAAAAGAGAGTTAGATAAACGCCGAAATATTTTCCAAAGAATACGTGAGAGAAGGGAGGAAGAACACTGTTCTATTCTATTGCTTGAAGTTTGTTGAGGCTTCCCTCTCTTTATATATCTCCTACCAAAGTGTTGCCACTTTCAATTCTTATAGCAATGTTTAATGCTGCCTGGGGACACATTACAGGTTCGACTGGTATTAGGATGGCGGTTCTGCAGTAAACACAAACAGAGCCCCTGCATAGAAAAGAGGAAGGGAAGGTGGGAACACCCTCAACTTTTAATTTTTTTAATTTATTCCCTCAATTATTTAATTCATTTTAATCAAATAAATGACTAAGTTTATGTGATTTACCCTATCGGTTACCCCACGACGTAGGGCCAACCTAAACAAGCAACAATGCAACTGGTTTCGTCCCATTTCTCTGGGCGAAAATGGATTTTTTAAAGCAAAACCATGTGCTCATCGGTTCACCCGCCTAGTTTTTGGTTTTGACGTTAACTTATGAGTAAGTCTCATAATTTTAAACCGATCCATGAATTTAACATGAAATTGAGACAGAATTAACAAAATTGGGTTGAGTTTTAACGGTTTTGGAAAATAAACGAATACACCTATTAAACTTATTAAATAAATAAATTGATATAAATTCAATTAAACATGACTTATGTTTTAATATTGATAAAAGGTGAACCGCTAAACATGATTTATATACGATTTATAGTTGACATGAACCCGATTACACACGAACATAAATAGACGGCTATGGAATGAACCAATCGTAGTCACAAAATCCTTCTAAACTCTTGAGGCTCTAGCGCTAGGGAATGATTTTACAAAATTGGCAAATTCAAATTTTCAATTCGAGAATTCGGCTAATTTGCGCTCTTACTTATTTACATGTTTATTTATTATTACTCAAATTTTTATTTGGTAAGTACTGATTCAGATCTAAAAATTCATATTAAACTAGAATAATATTTATAAAATATAATTATCATTTTAGAACTTTATAATTAACATATATTTAAAAATTATATCGTTTGTCTCATAGTTGTGCGTCTGCGTGAAATTTAATTTTTTACATTTTATTTATATTAAAATTTTGAAAAATGCTATACAACCCAAATATAAGATTCCAAACGAATGAAGTCCATTAGATAAGTGGGTATCATTAATTTTTTTAAAATTATACTTACTGATTTAATTATCTTTATTAATTTGAGATGCTATTTAGAATTTTAATTTTGGGTTACATAACATTAATTACTCTAAGTATTTATATGTATACAATATGGCGCTCTTACGACTCTCTCTTTCTCAGATTTGTTTAAATGTCGATATTCACTTACTCCCGCTTTATGTGGTCTAGGTTTGGATTCTCCACAAGACAAACCCAATCCGATCCACTTGCAATATTGGGACAACAATAAGGCCAGAACAGTCATTCCAGCCAACCCTGGCTTATCCCACGAAAAATAAAAAAACCATTGGCTCCCACAGTCCCACAGAACTCCAAACCACTTTGCAAAAGCCGCAGAATCTGGTTTTATACGCACAGCCATCAGTTATTCCGTGGTTATATATAGGAACTCTGAATCTCGAGAACTTCATCATCAACACCAACCCTTCTATTTTCAGTGGAAAACACCCTGTTCGTGGTCTCAAAAGTTCTTAAGATCATAAGAAAAGAAGAAGAATATTCTAAAGGAGGAAAAAAAAAATGGTTTCAACAAGCAGAGCATGGATTGTGGCAGGCAGTATTGGAGCTGTGGAGGCACTGAAAGATCAAGGATTCTGTAGATGGAATTACACCATAAGATCGCTACACCAGCATGCCAAGAACAATCTCAGGTCCTTCTCTCAGACCAGGAACCTCTCTGAATCTCAATCTTCTGCAATGGTTTCAAGTATAGTCAGAGAGGAGAAATCAGAACAATCCGAGGAGTCTCTGAGAAAAATCATGTATTTGAGTTGTTGGGGTCCTAATTGAACCCATACCAATCTTTTTTCCTCTCTGAATGTCATTGTGTACATATGTTAAGAACAGTATTCTCTATAATAGAAAGAGTACCTTTTTTGGAACATTATTGAAAGGTTAGTGAAAATAAATAGTATTTCCCCACTGCAAATTAAGCTCTAAAAGGACTTGTTTGCAACTCAAAAGGGTCGGCCGGCTTAAAGTAGGAGTGTAGTATTTTTTTTTTTTTTTTGGTTTAGTTTTGAGCAATTAAAACTGAAAAATTCAATCAAAAAGAAACATGATTACAATTCGAATATAAAAAAAAAACTTTTAACTCGGGGAAGGGAACAGTTGACCCAACTCAGTGGAAGGAAGTTAGTCATAGCATATGCTGCTACCTTGCCTTGGGTAAAGCACTCAAAGTTAAAGTGGTTATATTGGCAATAAAGGTTGATAAGAACAAGGTGGTTGTATTACGAAGAGATTTTTAAAATGGTGTGGGATAAAATTGAAAGTTGAAAATTGATTATTGAATTTTAAGTGGGGAATATTGAATTTTTTAATTCGTAAATTATTTTGGTATTAATTGAAATATTAGTATTGAATTGAATCAAATTATTTGACAAATATAAGGAGTTGAAATTTTAAAATTATTATTATTATAATTTTTTCTTTCTTTTTAACTATTTCTCAACAATTACCTTATTTCTATCACCACCATTATGATGATGGCAACACAATGGTGGTGACGACGATAGTTGTGGTGGCGGCGGTGGCACAATTGTAGTGATGACAATGACACAATGTTAGTAGTGGTGGTGGCGCAATGCTAGCGGTGGCAACAATACAATGCTGTTGTGGCATAATAATAGTGATGACAGTGGTGGTGATAATAACGGTGGTGGTGAATATTTAAAAGTTAAGAGTATAAAATGTATTGAGAATATATTTGTATATTATGAGAAAATAATAAAATCATTACTACCTAATATTATTAGTTTATAATTAAAAATTTTAATCTATTTTTAAGAAGTGTTTAAAATATTTAGTAATATGAGTTTTAGATTACCAAACAAATTTAATTTATTAAGTAATTAAAATATTCAATATTAAGTTTTAAGTGGTGTTATCAAAATGAATATATCCGTAACAATGACTAATTTTTGGAATCTCCACTATCAAAAAATAAATAAATAATTCTTATCTCCAATGCATAAGATTCTATTTTACAGAGGATATTGTAGGCAATTTTACCCAATTTCAGAGATAATGAGTTTTCAAATTTAAACCCAGGATGCATCTCTTGAGAACATGAAGATTTATGGAAAACCTTTCCAAAGCTAGAGCAAAGGCATCCTCTTCCTATCAAGTACCGGAGGATTTATGGAAAACCCTTTGGAAAACTCAAGTCCTCCTCCCCCCCCACCAAAAAAAAAAAATACAGTCTTCTATGTGGAAAGTTGCAAATGAGGCTTTAGCAACTAAATGGGGATTATGGAAAAAGAAAATTGCTAATACTCTCATTTGTCCAGTTTGTGGGGAGGAGGATGAGACTATCGAACTTCTCCTATTAATATGCCTGTGGGCTCAAAATGTATGGAAGATGTGTCCTTTAAATATTAGGATTGATAGATATGAGGTGAATAGAATAGAGAATTGGTTGATGAACAAACTGCAAATGATGAGAAGTAGAGATGAAGGAGAAAAGGAGGGCCAAGCTATCTTGGTATACTTGTGTTGGTTCATATGGAAGGCAAGGAATGAGTGGGTATTCAACAATCAATAGCCCAAGGAATGAGTTGTGCAGGTTGTGGAAGAGTTAAAGGATAGCTAGAAGATAAGGACAGAGACCAATAATCCTTCATTTTCTGTTGGAACTATTTGGCAACCACCATTTGCTGGAGTGCTAAAGATTAACTGTGATGGAGCTTTGCTCCAAGAGACAAAGGAAGGAGCTTTTTCTGTTTTGGTTCGTGACCATGAATGACACTTTATATTAGGTGAGGCTCAAAGACTGGTGGCATCATCCGCTTTGGTAACCGAGGCCCCGTACAGTTAGGAGATCATGTCAGTTAGTAGTGGAGCAAAGGTATGATAGAGTAGTTATTGAATCTGACTCGAAGCAATTCATTGACTCCCTGCATAGAGGCTATGGGGATTGACCAAGGGAGATTGCACCCATCCAACAGGATATTAGGAACTATGTGATACTGGTTCCTTCCATAGAGTTTCAAGCAATAAAAAGAGATCAAAACAAGGCGGCTCATAGTTTAGTAGCTCATCCCAGAAGGGGTTATGTCCACTTCAGGGGATAGATGTTGTTCCAAGAGTATTGATGGGTATCATTAAGCAATAAGTTAGAGTTGGAATAGGTTGAGTGCAAGAGTATGTAATGGCTGTTAGGTTATGTTTTTGTTTAGTTAATGAAATTATATTTTCTTGACCAAAAAAAAAGAGAACATGAGCACTTAACTTCGTTTTCAATTTCCCTACATCTATGCATAAAAAAAAAACTACAATTTGGGAGAATCTGATCAATTGACCACGTTCCCAATTAGTTGTAACCATAAGTCCATAATAGTGTACTGCCACATTGGATTATTTGTGGTTCATTATGCATATTTATTGGCTTATAGGTAAGAGCAATGTTATCGGTACATAACTTGAGAACTTAATGATCGTGCGCATTGAATTGTAAGTGAGTTCTAACATTAAATACACTTTACTATCAATTTAATGATCACAATACATTAAATTTTCAAATTATATTTTTAAATTATGTTCTAATAGAATTAGTGTATAATTAGTTAGTGATACTGCATATGTACATATTAATGATAATTGTGCGCAATTATTTTCGCACAATAAAATAAACAGACAAATTTCTTCTTTGGTGAACACGAGATTCACCTGGAAAGTCGGTGATTCCAAGGCAAACAGTGATGACAAATAACGTAGGGAGTGGTGATGAATAATTTTTCCAATAGTCCGTGCGATTTTCGGCATGTCTAAATAAATTTTGCCACTCAAAAAAACGAGTTAGAAAGACGCTAGAATGTTTTGTAGCAAGTACATGAGAGATGGGAGGAAGAACACTTTTTTATTGCTTGAATGAGAGTTGCGCACCTTTATTTTTAGTTTATGAGTATTATTTATACTTTTATGGAGATAATCATAGTGGACAAGTGGACCCCTTGAGGAAGAAATCCCCCGTTGGCCCATTTGGAAGACAGCAAACAGTGATGCTTAGTCCTTGAGCAGAGTGCTTTCTATTTTGCATGAGAGAACTATAAACATTAAATGCTCGGAGCACTTAATGCTCTGCCTTTGAAAATCTCCGAGCAATAAACACATCCCATCCCTATGAGGGATCAATAAATACTTTCCTGTGACGGTTGCGCACGAGTAGGGACATCTTTGTCCATTGGGCCCCCAATTCTGTGCTCTGTGCCTCGTGTCTCATTATCTTTAGTCACTGGTCTTATCCTTTTTGTCATTCGGACTTCTTTGAAAATACAAACCAATAATTATTGACAAATTCTAACTTCAAGTAATGATAGTCGTTTGTCAACCACCCATGCCTCGGGCTCTTGGAACAGAGATGACGTGTCTGGACACGGACCTTGGAGGTGTTAGTCACGTTGAGGACACGTGTCAATTGCAAATGGAACCGAGTAGCCTTTACATTGAGGACGCGTGTCACAATCTGAGCACTCTAAGGGGGTATATGCCGAGGACACGTGTCACTCGCAGGACTTTGCAGTGCCCTTAGTATTGAGGACATGTGTCGGTTTCTGCTGATGTCTTAAAAATGTCCCATCAATAACATTGTACCACTATTTGAATATTTTCTCCCGTTTAATCTGTTGTGACGGATCCATTATTTGAGTAAATAGGTAGACAATAAAATGATAAGAAATAAATACGGCACACACAAATGAACACGAGATTAATGTAGTTCGATTATTGTCTACGTCTACGGCAAGCAACAATCGAATATTTTCAATATGGAGTAAAACAATAGTACAAGAAGAGCTGTTTTTAATATCACAAGTGCTCACCCTAACTGAAAATAATGCACTTTGATCTCACTGATAACACTAATATCGCTCAAGTCTCATGTCTTGTAGCACTCTACACTCTAAATAAAGAAGATTGCTTCTGATTTTTTGATGCCTTAAACTAATGCTTGAGCACCCAATCTGCGAGATGGATTTGTTCTGTGCGTGAAATAGCCGTTTGACAAGCTGGTTGAGAATTGTTCATTTGGAGTGTTTTGTATCAATCTAAGGTCTTGTTTAGTTTCCATCTTAAAAAGTAAAAATTATTTTTTTTTTGGAAACAATTTTGGAAGAAAATCTGTTTGGCTAGGTTTGTTTTTATTTTTTGAAAAACTGAGAACAAAAAGTGAGTAAATTTAGAGAACAAGTTAGAATTGTTTTATGTAATTTTGAAAACATCCTTTCTAGAATTTAAAAATCACAACCACCACCACCCTTCCGCCACTACCATATTTCTATT